>JASDQU010337146.1:0-12584 GCA_032191745.1 Picea mariana | reverse complement strand
GTATTAACAGTCATACCCATATTGGAGAAAAAATCCTTGAGGATTCTTAGTTGGTTTTCAAGATCACGGGGACTCCTTGCCATAAGAACGATATCATCAACATAAAGAAGAAGATTGATGACTATACCAGTGAGAGTAGGGCCGAAACAACTTGCTTTTTCCAAGCATTCTTCTAAATTATCAATGTATACGCCAAAAAGGGTAGGGGACAAGGGACAACCTTGTTTGACTCCGATATTGCAATTAATCTCTTTTGACCAGCCCTCATTGTTTTTAAATTTAGCAATAATGTTCTCATACATCCTTATTGCAACAACCCTCAATTCGAGAAGCACTTTTATCTCTTCCAACCTATTTATTAAATATTTATTGCTTTAATGACTAAACTAACTTTTCTTCTTCATAGTCATTTTAAGGATTAAATATTTAAAAAATTAAATATGATCCTCAATAGTTTAAAAACCAAATATTGTCCTGTATTAACAAGAAAGTTAATCTTTAATATTTAAAAAAATATATATTGTCCTGTATTAACAAGACAATTGAAAATTTCGTGTAACCATCAATGTTCTTCCTTAAAATGGACAGAACTGGCATAATAGTAGTTAAAATCGTTAAATTGACACAATAGTAGTTAAAATCGTTAAAGCTGATGGGCTTTTCCAATTTGAAATTCCTCAAATCCTAGCATAATAATAGTCAAAATCGTCAAATTTGACGGGTTTTCAGTTTGAAATTCCAACCCTGTAGTCGTGTTGTTTGAATGACACTTCAAACGAAGTAACTATCAGTACATCATGATGTGTGATGGACAGAGAGAAAGCTGAATTCTTGTAAAGTTTGTAGGAAAGTAGACACTTCCACTGAACGGTCTCTAAAACAGCCTTTGAATTTTTGTAGTTGAGTTCCATATTTAGAAGTAGTCAGTGATTTAGATATTTTTTAGTTTTGAGATAATTTAGTTATCAATGATCTGTTTGTTTTCCATTTTTAATAACCAACCATTTTCCAGTTTTAAATTAGATCCATTTTTGTATTGTTTTCATTATCTATTATCCATTTCGAGTATAGAAAAAAATCGAAGTTGTTTTTGATCTACCTGAAATGGTTCAAGGGCATTGTGAATTGAGACAATAGATATCTATTGATACTTAATAAAAAATATCTTAGGTATTGTGAATTGAGACTATATGTATCTCTTTATACTTAATAGTTTTTTTTTTCTATAATATTGATCGCAGAACCTTGTGAATGGAGAAAATAATTCTCTATTTACATATAGTATTGATCGCATAACCTTTCTTTATATGGATCAAGCATTCATGTAACTTCATCTCTTTAAATTCTTAGGAAACTTTGTCCATGCTAAAGAGGCTGAGTTTTTATGTATTCATTTTTATTTTTTTAACTGGATTGTAGAATTTTGTACTAATAAAAAGGTAAAATATTACAAAGCATGCTAGTTGTTTAAAAAAAAATTCAAACCACACCATCAAATTTTCTTATCATTTAAGATTTGCATTCCATATATAGATACTAGCATGACAAGTACCTATAATAATAAACATTCAAAATGCATATTGATTTACAACATTTAACACATTTATTGTTGAATATTTGACTATGGAGGAATAGAAGGTTGGGCCACTTCCATTGGTTTCTTAAGTTGTTGTCCAGAATCCTCATCCTTAGCTTTGTCCTGTGTCTATCTTGTAGGCTATCATGTAGATGTAGAGTTTGAAAGAGATGCTTAGTTTGTGCACTCAACATAGCACTTTGTCTTGCAACAATCCATTTCAATTTTTGAAAATTTTCCTCCATATTCTTCTAGAATCCCCATAATCATGTCTTATTATTGCTTCATATTCTGAAAATTTTCCTCCATATTCTTCTAGATTAATATTTATATTATTTTGGTGTTCATTTTTCATATTTGTTGGGATTTGGTGACAACAAATTACCAAGAACAGATTTGGATCCTATTATTCTGCGTTGGTTACAACCAAATAGACCAAGTTAGAATATGGATAGGGATTGCATTGATTAATCAGTTTCTTGTGTGAATGTATAAATTCATGTAAGCCCATAGAGGAAAAATTATTGAGTGTGAGTGAGATGATGTAATCTCCATGATCTAAATAATAAGACAACTGATGCTTATGCTTGGTGGACGTAGCCCAACATTTGGGTGAACCACGTGAAATCCGTGTGTTCCTTATATGTGTGATTGTTAATTATCATTGTGAATTGTGTTTTCCGCGTTTGCAATTCCAACAAGTGGTATCAGAGCAGAGCTTTGGAGATCCATGAGGCCATCCGCAGGAGTTGAATCTCTGTGTATAAAGTGAGGACGGGAGAGAGCGTTGGTTCAAGTCAGCACTAGGCATCAAGGAGTGAGGGAGCGTTGATTAGCCGCCCCTTACGTTTTCTTCAAATTCCAATTTTTAGCACTGGTTTTTTTGATAAGGGGAGCGCTGTGTTCAGAAGCCGATCCTTAAAAATATTCATATGGTTATTTAAAAGTTAAGGTACAAAGTTTTTTTGGCTTCTTCCAAAATTGAATTTCCTTAAAAAAAAAAAAAACGTGAAAGTCAAGTCACGTGGAGGCTCCTTTTAAAAGGCATATTTGGAATTTAATATAATATTGGAAGGAGTACCTTTATGTGAGGTGGATCACGTGAATGTTTTGTTGAATTCAAAGAAAAGGTTAATAGGTTAAAGAGTGGATAAAAGGTATATAAGTTTTTTATTATTTTTAAACCTTTTGGGGTTATTACTTAACCTTATTTATTAAGGATCCACATTTAACCTTATTTATTACTCCTCCACATTTAAAAGGATTTTTTACAAGCAATGGGTATTGGAAGATTTTTTGTGCTAATGGATAAGATGCAAAGTTCGAAGTTTGAAGTTGAAAAGTTCAGCGGTAAAAACAATTTTGAGCTCTAGAAGCTCAAGATGCGGGATTTACTAGTGCAACAAGGGTTGCAAAAAGCATTGGTAGGCAAGTCAAAGAAACCAAAAACCATGACAGAATGGGAATGGAAAGATTTGTATGTGAAAGCTCTTAGTACCATTCGTTTATGTCTGGCGGATGAGGTTCTGTTTAATATCGTAGGAGAGGATACAACATCTGGCTTATGGAGCAAGTTGGAAAGTCTATATATGACGAAGTCCTTGAAAAGCAGAATCTACTTGAAGAGACAGTTGTACAGTTTGAGGATGAAAGAAGGTACACAATTTGCTGACCATTTAAATACCTTTAATACCCTTATAGTTCAATTGACTAGTATGGAAGTTAAATTCAAAGATGAAGATAAGGCTATTACACTATTGTGTTCGTTGGCTGAGTCTTGGGATAATCTAGTCACCTCTATTAGTTTTATCTCATAAGAAGTTTTGGATTATGACTCTGTTGTGGGAGCTTTGTTGGCTAAGGAGATGAGGAGAAAATCTAGTAAAGAAACCTCAACTTCAGAGGGGATGCTGGTCAGAGGTCAAACTAAAGAGTAGAATGAGAGAAGTTTTTCTCGATCTAAGTCAAGACACAAAAAGGGTAAAGAAAAATGTTGGTACTGTGGCAAAACATGACATCTCAAGAAAGATTGCTGGAAGAGAAAGGAATTTGAGGAAAACTCTACGAAGGAAGCAAATTTGGCTATAACAAATTCAGGTATGATTGATCAAGTTTTATCTGTTTCTAATCATTTACAATATCAAGAAGAATGGCAGTTAGATTCAGCTGCCTCCCACCACATGTGCTCACATAGAAATTGGTTCATTTCTTACCAATCTCTTGATGAGGGTGTAGTGTTTATGGGAAATGGTATTCCCTGTAAAACTGTTGGGGTTGGCAGTATTAGAATCAGGATGTTCGATGGTATTGTTAGGGAATTAACGAATGTTAGATATGTACCTGAGCTTAAATCAAATTTGATTTCATTGGGAATGTTGGATTCTTGTGGATATAAGTATACAGGTCAAGGTGGAGCACTCACATTGTCAAAAGGTAGTTTAGTAGTGATGAAGGAAACAAAGATTGATAACCTTTATAAGCTGGAAGGAAATATTGAAGTAGCATATGAAGTGGCAGATGTATCTTCTTGTTTATGGCAGAAGCATCAAGGTCATAAGAGCAAGAAAGAATTGCAGGTACTGATAAGCGGTAAATCATTTCTAGACTTAAAATCTTTGTTTCTGAATTCCTGCTTGTTTTATATCTTTGCAAGTTATGATGGTGGTATAAAGGGATGTTGTGTGTGGAATCCTACGTCTCACAAGGTCATCATTGACATAGATATAGTATGTATGGAACAAACAAAAGGGTTGATTGAAGATCACAACGGTAAATTTGTTTGTATGCTAGATAATTCATTGTATGGCCTATTGGTACCCAGATGAATATACAAGATGTTTGAATCCTTCATAGTGAGTCAGAATTTTTCAAAGGGTAGGAATGACTATACGGTTTATAGTACATTCATAGTCTTGATGTTCTTTGTTGATGATATGCTCGATGCAAGCCGAAACATGGATAAAATTAGTAAGAAAATGACTCAGGTGGACAGGAAAATTCAGATGAGGGATCAAGGATAAGCAAAACAAATTATGGGCATGGAAGTACACATAGATGGTAATGGTAAGCTATGGTTGGAGTTTAGTATGAACATTGTAAAACCAATTTTTATCCCTCTTGCTTTCCATTATAAGTTTTCTTCAAGCATAGGGCATGTCTATAAGGAAGAAAAGGTTATGTCTCGTGTAAGTTCAGTAGGAGGTATGTTGTATGCGATGAAATGGTTAAGTCCAAATGTTTCACATGATAATGATGTTGTCAGATATGTGATAGATTCAGGTGCTGCAGTGAAATGGGTGCTTCAGCATTTGAGAAGCACAAATGTCACCTATAATGGTTACACTGAGATGGTCCATGATAATTGTAATGTATATTTTACAGGTGTTTTGGATAGGAGGAGATATATCACTAAATATGTCTCACAACACAATTGTGGAAGACATGTTGGAGGTGGAGTGACCCCTCAGGAAATCCAAACTCGTGTAAGTCACACAGGCGAGATCATGAAACCAGTTTTATTAAAGAAGCTGCAGTGGTGCTTGGCTTCTCTTGGCTTGCAGAAAAGGTGATGAACAAAAGGAAGGAGCAAGGTATCAGGTTAACTGTTGTCAAGGTGGAGATTGTTGGGATTTGGTGACAACAAATTACCAAGAACAGATTTGGATTCTATTATTCTGCATTGGTTACAACCAAATATACCAAGTTAGAATATGGATAGGGATTGCATCTATTAATCCGTTTCTTGTGTGAATGTATACATTCATGTAAGCTCGTAGAGGAAAAATGACAGAGTGTGAGTGAGCTAATGTAATCTCCATGATCTGAATAATAAGATAACCGATGCCTATGCTTGGTGGACGTAGCCCAATGTTTGGGTGAACCATGTGAAATCTCTGTGTTTCTTATGTGTGTTTGCTTATTTTCTTGTATCTTGTTTTGTATTTGTTTCCGTTGCAATACAACCATATTTTTTTTTTTGTAAGTGAGTTGAGGTTATATATTACTGAGAAAAATATGGTACAAAAAGGAACTGAGGGGCATCCCCTCATCTGCCAAAAAGGAAACCAAATCAGGGGTCCCGAAGTTGCGTTGTCTACATAGGCGGAGGGAGGGCTGTGCCGCCACCCGGGGAAACCGACCCAGTCTCCGTAAACTCATTTGAAAAATTTATACCATAAGAAATACATAAAACCAAGAATGTATAACCTGGGTTTCTCATATACTGATAAACAAAAAGACCTTGGGTTGAGGCTACACTAGTCCCAGAGGATTGGATGGATTTCATCTCCTTCCTTCCTTGCCTTGTTCTCCTTTTTCTGCTGCACCGTGTGCGTCTTTCCGATGCAGGTTAGTGTTTTGCGTCGATCTGCTGGAGTGATGTCCATGTGGTGGACATAGCGAAGGTAGAGTTGGAATTGTCCTGCCAGTCGTTCCATTTTTTCTCTTTGGTTCCTTTGGTCCTCTGCTATTCTTCTTGCGTTGGCCTCCAGGTTGCTGAGGCGGCTCAAAATTCCTATGAGATCCTTCTTGTGGCCATGGTTTTCCACCCTACTGGTCTCATTCTTGTCATCTCTCAACTTACTTATCATCATTTTTTTGCGCCAAGCTTCCTTCACTGTTTTGTGGTAGAGGGTTTTCCTGGGCTGTGTTGCCCCTGGGTCCCTTATCCCGTCTGTTTCTTGGATGAGTTCTGCCCAGGCTTTGCCCTGGCACTTGGTGTTGACTTCCTGCTCCCATCTGTCGATGACCTCTTTGCCTTTTGTATCGACCTTCTCAAGAAAGGTGCCTTTGGCCTCTCTAGCCGCTTGTTCCATCCTAGTGATATTCCGGGTGCTTGTTGGGAGTTCCTCCCCCTGGGCCCCCCTCTTACTCTGGGTATTATTCATTCTTACCATCTCTATTTGAATGTAGTGGCTTTTGTCGTGACTTCGTCCTCCGCTTCTATTCGCCCCTTCCTGGTCTCTTTAATTACTGCTCGTTGGTCTGTAGCTATCCATGATGCTTCTTCTTTTATGGGGTTTCCTTGGAAGTGATCTTGTCCTAGTGATCATGAGTCTCCCATAAAGGTGTACCTTTCTGTCCTTTTTCTCTGTTTCAGAGTGTGTGCGCTTGGGATCCCTACCGTCATCTCGACGCCAATCCCTTGCCTTTCATGTTGTACGCCAATCCTTTCCTCCCATAGAACTTGTGCGTCGATGAGGTGTACCCATTCCTTCCCTCGGGCTACCCTTTCAAACTTCGTCCTTTGCCGACTGTGGATTACCCTTTCCTCTCTCCCACGACCAACCCCTGTACTTCATTCTATTGACATGACCGTGGTGTCGTACTTCCTCTTGTGGTGTGACTGTGATATTAATTGTAACTTGTGTTTAAAAGGTGGCCTATTGGATTGTGCCTGGATCCTACTTTCCCTTCAATTAATTCTATGCCTCCAGCCTCGATGTGGTCTGCTATACTTCGGCTGCCATCATAGTCCTTTGCCGCTAGTTGGGTACAGTCTGTCCGAAACTAGCCATTCAAGATGTTATTCCATGTGGAATCCAATTTTGATCCTTCCTTGTCAACCCCTTCATTAGAAATTCTATCTGCTAGTCCATTTGCTGACCTTCGGACCCAACGCAACTCCACTTTGGTCCCCTTCTGCAAATATTCCTGACTTTTTTGTAGGGAGTACACCAAGCGCCAGTGCCCTTGAATTTTTCTCACTTTGGTGTCGTTTTGGAGTTTCCTTACTGTGTTGATGACCAACATGGAATACCCTTCCACTACTACGTTGGTCATCCCTTCTCCGTGTAGTATCTCAAGGCCGGTCTCCAGGGCTCCAAATTCCGTAGCGTTGTTGTTTGAGTTACCCAGACTCCTAGTGTATAGTCGAATAATTTTCCCTTGACTATCCCTGATTGCTCCCCCTGTACCTATCCGTCGTGGGTTACCCTTCGACACCTCATCGAAATTTAGCTTGAGGGAGCCCTCTGGTGGCGGTTTCCAGTTGCGCTCACCTACTTGTAGTTGCGGCAACGTTATCACCTGATTGGGGTTGTGTCCTCCTTTCAGTTGAAAGGCCTCTATAATTCTGAGATCCTAGTCTGTGAGTTGCACTCTGCCTGTTTGGCAGTTGCGGCTCTGTACCATTTCTCTTGTCATAGTTATTATTGTTTCCTTGATCTTTTTAGCCGTCCATCTTTGGTTCCTGAAGATGCACCGATTTCGTTCCTTCCATATTACCCAAATGATCATGCCAGGAATGAGGGTCCAACAGAGGTTCACCTCTTCGTTTTTGCTGTAGTTTTCCTTCCATGTGTTTATAGTTGTAGAGATATTACCTCTGATCCTATTAGACTATCGGAAGATGCCTGCCGTCCAGTCCCATACTTCTGCTATGTAGGGACATTCATCTAGGAGATGGTTCATTGTTTCCTCCTTTTCTTCACAAAGGTGACATCTTGAGGGGCCTATGAAACCTCTCTTATTTAGGTTTTCCCAAGTTAGGATTCGGTTGTGTAGTATTAGCCACTGGAAGATTTTTATTTTTGGCCAATGGGGGCTGTTCCAGAGCTTGTCCCATTGTTGCGTCATGTCTTCTTGGTCCTGGTTCGCTATGTAGTGGCTTACTTCTTTAATATTTAATTCCCCTCCTGCTTTGTGCTCCCATCTCAGCTGGTCATTTCCATCCGTGACTGCAATTTTTTCGTCTCCCCAATTCCTCCTCCACCTCTTTAACTACTGTTGCGGTTTGGTCTCTTGTCTGTGGGGTGAGAGTGTTCCAGATTATTCATTTTTTGCGGTCTGATTCTTGTTTCCAGTAATGGTAGACTCGGGTTTTGCCTTGCGCCATCATCTCCTGTTGGAGTTCCTCCCGACCTGGTTTTTCCATTCTGGGTTCCTTTTTCCATACATCCTCCCAGAATTGGGCGGTTCTTCCATTCCTTATTTCCCAAAAACTGTGTGTCTGGATCCAGGTCTTGTTGTGCCAAGCTAAGTTCCAGATGGCAGAACCATTCCTGGTGCTTCTGAAGTGGATTTTGTCCTAGTTTCTAATGTCCAGGACATACTTTGCCTTCTGTTAACTCCCAAAGTGAAACCGTTCTTTCGGTTGAACTTTGTAGAGGATATCCTGGCTATTGGTCGCGTACTTAAGCCAGTTTTGTGTTTTTTATAGTTGAGAAAATTCTTGGTTTTGGTTCGGTCAAGAAATTGGAAAAACAACAGGTTTCGGTGGTTTGGGCGAGCCCCCAACGTGCTCATTAACCACCGAAAGTGTTCAGTTTCATCAGATAAGTGGTCGATACAAAAAGCAAGAAACCACTGAAAAGGTTTGAACGAGCAAAAAGAAAGCTCGTGCTTTCACACGAGCCAGATGTCAAGAATCGTTGCAATGGTGAAAAGTTCAAACCGCCGAAAAGCTCGCGTTGGGGGAGATGATACTCGTTCGTGGGGTTCAACCGAAAGGTTCCAAACACCGAAGTGAATAAGTCTTTTCAAGCCAAGCATGTAAGGCTGAAGGCATACAGGGATGAAGTGTTGGAGGCAATTAAAAATTTTGCAGATTTCAAAATTAATTTTGTACCTAGAGCCATGAATGAATTGGTTGATTCATTGGCTGTATCAGCATGTGCATTCATCCCCCCTTTGCCTCACAAATTGTCTTATGAAATTCAAGTTAGACATAGGCCTTCTCTTCTTGACAATGTGAAATTTTGGAAAGTTTTTGAAGACGATGCTGAGCTCACCCGATTCCTCGCAGTGATAGATGAGTTTGTAGATCTGCAGATTTATCAGGAGAACGAACATGATGACGAAGTTGAGCAGCCAAAGCTCAAAAGMAAAATTGCAGCTCATGAGATAGTTCARCTGTCCACCAACRGAATTCCTAAAGGCTTGGTCCCATTGGAAAGGYTGTTTGATAACAACGACGTGGCTRTCAAATTGCAAAGTGCAAAAAAGGAATYAGACGTTTTCCGGTATAATGTGGCCAGTGAGCAAGATCCCAAACATGTCAACTTGGCCTCACATTTGACTGAAAAACAAAAGGCTGATTATGGAGAGCTGCTGAAAGAATTTGCAGACATCTTTGCCTGGCAATATGATGATTTGAAGACTTTTGATACAGAGGTGATTCAACATAAAATTCCATTGAATAAAGATACCAAACCATTTAGACAGAAGCTGAGATCATTCAATCCTTTGCTCCTGCCCACCATGGAGAAAGAAATCAAGAAACTGTTGGATGCTCACATCATCATTCCTCTCAGGTATTCAGAGTGGATTGCGAATCTTGTGCCGGTCAGGAAGAAGAATGGAGAGATTAGACTCTGCGTCGACTTCAGAAATCTGAACAAATGCTCCAGAAAAGACAATTACCCTCTGCCTAAGATGGAGCATATGTTGCAGAAGGTGTCAGGATCGAGGGTAATGTCCTTTATCGATGGGTTTTCTGGATACAATCAGATTGTTGTCCATCCAGAAGACAAAGAAAAAACTGCCTTTACCACTCCATGGGGCACGTTTATGTACGAGAAGATGCCCTTTGGGTTAATGAACGCGGGGGCAACATTCCAAAGGGCAATGGACATTGCCTTCATTGGAGAGAAAGATAAATTTGTCCTCATTTATCTTGACGATATCACTGTTTTTTCAAGCAGCCACGAACTTCATCTGCAGCACTTGAGGAGGACATTTCTGAAATGTCGAAGGTATGGCATCTCTCTTAATCCCAAAAAGTCTAATTTTTCACTTAAGGAGGGAAAACTACTTGGGCATATCGTTTCAGCTGATGGGGTTAAGATTGATCCAAAAAGGGTAGAAGCAATAAAAAATTTATCTCTTCCTCGATCAAAGAAAGACATTCAGTCTTTTCTTGGGACTATTAATTTTGTCAGAGATTCATAGTGAACTTTGTCGAACTCACAAAGCATATCACTGCTATGTTGAGAAAAGACTCTGAAATAAAGTGGACTGAAGCAGCCAGACAATCATTCAATGACATCAAAGAAGCTATCATGACAGCTCCTGTATTGATCAACCCAGATTTTTCCAAGGTATTTTATATCTTTTCATTTGCTTCCAATGACACGATCGCTGCAGTACTTTTGCAGAAGAATGCAGATGACCAAGAGCAGTCGGTTTCTTTCTTTAGTAAGGTCTTGAGAGATGCAGAGGTAAAGTATGAGTTGCTGGAAAAACAGGCCTATGCACTTGTCAAGTCACCGAAGGCTTTCAGGGTCTACATTCTTCAGGCAAAGGTAATTGCTTTTGTTCCCTCCAGTTCAGTTAAATATGTTCTTGTCCAACCTGATATTGACGGCAAAAGAAGTAAGTGGATAGCCAGGTTGATTGAGTTCGATGTGGAAATTAAACCAGCAAAGCTAGTTAAAGGTCAGGGTCTTTCCAAACTCTTGGCAGAAGAAAATTGCAAGCTACTTGACATAAATCTGATGAGTATTGATGCAGAAAATGTTCCGTCTGCTGAAAACAATGAAGGTAAGGGAATGTAGGTTTCAGCTCATTTAGCAGATTGCGAATGGTACAGCCATATCATTCAGTTTTTGCAGAATTTAACAGTCCCATCAGATCTGACAAAGACTCAAAGAAGGGCTTTAAAACTCAGAGCTGTAAATTTCTGCATCAATGATAATTTACTGTTTTAGAAGAATCCTATTGGTTTGTTGTTGAGATGTGTGAATCAAGAAGAGGCAGCCAAGGTCATGTGTGAACTTCACAATAGTGAGTGCGGAGGACATCACTATTGGAAAACTACAACACACAAAATCTTAAGATCAGGTTACTATTGGCCATCCTTATTTTCAGATGTTTATGAATTTGTGAAAACATGTGACAAATGTCAGAGATTTGAAGGTAAAAAACAACTAAAGTCCCTTCCTCTCAAACCTATAGTAGTCACAGGGCCTTTCCAGCAGTGGGGCCTGGACTTCATAGGTGAGATCCATCCACCTTCTAGTGGACAACATCGGTGGATTCTGGTTGCCACCGATTACTTTACAAAGTGGATTGAGGCTATTCCCACCCGGAACGCCAATCACACTGTCATCATAAACTTTCTGCAGGAGAATATATTCGCCAGATTTGGCTGTCCCAAAAGATTGGTCACTGATAACGCTGCTGCATTCAAAGATAAACACTTGGTGAAATTGTGTGAAGAGCTGGGAATTTAGCTGGTACATTCCACAGCCTACTATCCGCAAGGGAATGGTCTAGCTGAGTCATCAAACAAGAGTTTAGTCAGAATCATAAAGAAGCTGCTTGAGCAGAATGCCAGAGGCTGGGATTCCAAATTAAAGTTTGCATTGTGGGCTGACAGGGTAACATGCAAAAAATCAATTGGTACATCTCCTTTCAAGCTGGTATATGGTACTGAGGCCATATTTCCTGTTCAACTTGCATTACCAGTTGCAAAATTCTTACAGGAAACTGATGAGGAACTAAGTGATCTGACTAGGAGGATTCATGAGTTGGTACAACTGCAACAAGACAGAGAGCAGCTCTTAGGAAAAAATGAATTGCATCAGGAAATGATCAAGCGAAATTTCGACAAGAAAGTCAAATCAGATGTTTTCAAGGCAGGAGATATGGTCTTAAAGTGGGATGCAGCAAGGTAGGAGAAAGGGAAGCACGGAAAATTTGAGGCTCTTTGGACGGGTCCTTTTGTCATAACAGAGGTGCAGCAGAACAACACCTTCGTTCTTCAAACTCTTTCAGGCGAGCCAGTATCCGAGGGCCCTTTCAACGGGCGTTTCCTGAAGATCTATTTCTCATAAGGCTTCTTTGAAGCCAGGTTCTTCTTGTACATATTTTCTTTTTTAGTTTTGTTTTCTTTATTTTTGGTATTCTAATAACTCCATGCCCAATGTTACTAGCAACTATTTTTCAGATTGTAATAAGGCTACTAAGTCTAGCTAGGTTCTTGGTCACCTCACAGGGAGATGCCCATCCCAGTTGGAGCCAAATGTTAACTCCCAAAGTGAAACCGTTCTTTCGGTTGAACTTTGTA
>JASDQU010337145.1:0-11701 GCA_032191745.1 Picea mariana | reverse complement strand
CAAAGATGAAAGAGGATGGGGAAGGAATGCCCAGGCTTACACCACAGCAGAGGGCTACCAACTCTTCAACACCGTCCCCACTGCTATGCCTAATCCAGCACTTTGGAAAGTAGTCTGGAAGCCTCGCTCCCTCCCAAAAATCGACCTCTTCATTTGGACCCTGGCGCACAAGAGTATCCAAACAAGGGAGAACCTCAGAAGAAGGGGCTGGGAAGGACCCTTTAGGTGCCCTCTCTGCCTCCATGAGGAAGAAACAACTGACCATCTTCTCTTAAACTGCAGCTATTCAAAAGAAGTCTGGATGAAGGTAACAGGCTCCCAACCAGCAGCCAATTTTCCACCTGATGTGATAAATCTCCTCCTCCAATGGGAATCCTTGTTCCCCTTTACTGTCAAGAGGAGAAACCAAGCTCTCTTGATATGGGGAATGCTACCAAAGTTTGTCCTATGGAACCTTTGGTTAGAGAGGAACCACAGAATTTTCAGAGAAAGTCAGATGAGTGAAGCCAGAGTCATCACTAAAATTCAAGCTCTGTTGGGAGAATCAACTTCTCATCTTTGCTCTACAGTCAAGCTACACAAGATGGACGAAGAAGAGGAGCGTTGGATAGACCAGTTCAAAATACAAGGATTAGAGAGCAAAAAGGGAAGTGATCCAATCCAAGAAGGCTGGGAGATTAGAAAAAGCGAAAAATGAATTTGCAAAGTGGAAATGTGAAATAAAAACGCCTATTCTCTTCTTTGATGGGGCCTCGAAGGGAAACCCAAGCCAGGCTAGGGGAGGGGGCATAATTGAAAATCCCAAAGAGGACATAGCAACGCAATTCGCTATCGGACTAGGCATAGAGTCCAATAACAGAGCTGAGGCTTTGGCTCTCTGGCAAGGTCTGCACCAGGCAATTAAACTTAGAATCCAGGATTTGACAATCATCGGCGATTCCAGAATAATTATACAGGCCATGATCAAACACTCCACAACCCAAAGTACTAAGCTCAACAATCTTCTTGATAAAATTCGCCTCCTCTTAAGGAATTTTAACTCTTATCAATTCTTTCATGTGTTAAGGGATCTCAACGGAATGGCTGATAAGGAAGCCAACAAAGGCGGGTTGTTGGAGGCGGGGGTACTGTCAGTCAATGGAATGATGAATAATGTGGAGCTCCCATGAACCCTCGCCGTCCTCTTTCACTCTCCCAAATGCAAGATCGGGCAGCAGCATGGGATTCGGGCGAATCTCAAAGGTAGAGTGGGACAGAGGTTCTGGTTGGATGGAAGAGTTGGCTCAGTACCATGAGGAATGGTGCTCTAGATCTGGGGGAGACAAGAGATCCGCGCGGCCCCTGGCCAGAAATCCAGCAAATCCAACTGTAGTAATGAGAACGCGCGCGGAAGAAATAAAGGGCGACCTCTACCCTCTCATTCCTGTTCAAGCAAAGATCTGAAAGTCGCTTAGAAATCGAGAGAGTGTGAAGCGTCATAGTGAGAAGGGCAGGATGCGCGAGGTAAGAGGACGAAGGAAGATGGCTTATTCTTCGACAAGGAAGCTGAGCACGGAGGAGCGTCTGAAAGAAATGGATAAAGCTCTGGCGAATCTGCAGCAGCTACTCCAGAATCAATTGGACTTCTTAGAGAACCTGGACGTGGAGGCTGGGTGCAGATTGGACCAACTCGAAGCTGATATTACCATGACCAAAATTGGCTTCGCGAAGGAGCTGGACAAACTCCATAAGGAGATGAAAAACCCACAGCAGGAATTTGATGAAAGGATGGAACAACCGGAAACCAAGATGGCCCAGCTGAATAGCAACTGGAACCAGGATTCCAAGCAGTAATCCCCTTTTGTAAGCATTCTGTTAGCAGGATCTAACCAGCATTTTGGCATTTTGTATTGTAGCCAATGCTTTAAATAAGCAATATGTTAAGCAGCATAGGAGCTAGTTTAGATCACAAGTTACAGCTTTCAAAGTAGAATGGTATCAGGAAATTAGGCCCGAAGAAATTCGGGGCTATTTTGTAATTGAATCTGTGGCCTTGCCACCCCTTTAATATAATCTATAACCATTTTCGTCAAAAAAACTTAAAAATATATATATAAACATTGATACGTGAATAAAGTAAATCTAGTTAGCTATAAAATATTCATCCCCCGATTCAGGTGATAGAGGGCAGCCAATCTAGGACTCTCGGACCCATAAGATCCATGGGGAGTCACGACGCGGGTTTCTAAGCACCACACGGAAGAACCCAACCTCCATCCCATACAAACCATTAGGATTTTATGGCCTTTAATTGGGCTCGAGTTGGTGGGGAGGGAGCCTTCAGAGTTGAGATATGTGACCGCAGCTAGGGTTTACCCTGTTAGAATATAATGGATGTGCTCGTTTTACCATTGACAATATCTCTATTGTCACCCAACCATAGGCCGAAGCCACCCTATGGTTGTTGGGACCCTATCAGGGGCAGGGACAGGACAATATTTGACCGAGGTCTTGCACCGGAGAAGAAGAGGACGTTCCATCAGGAGCACTTTGGCTGAGCCAGACCTAGGGGGATTGACCCACTTGCAGTGGAACGTTGGCCCCAAATAACCCAGGACAACACCAGGAGGCTTGTGACATCATCATGAGCGTATGGCAGATGGACAGGGTTGTTGGCACGTGTGGCAGCTTGGAAGAGCCCAAGGAGGGCTAACGTCTGGCTTCTGGATGTTGCACTGGCCCCAAAAAGGCCTAACGTCTCCCTCAGGAGGGATTGACGTCTCATCTTTTGTTCATTTAGGGTTTTAAAAGAACATTTAATGTAAAAATAGTATGATTTTTGTTTAAAGCCTTGTCGGCTAATTTTATGACCTAAAATTTAAATAAAGGTCATGATACAGTATATATTGACGAGTTTTTCCCTCATTTTGACATAACACACAACTCACTCTCTTGTGAGATCCGATTTTTGAGCCCTTGTTGGGGTATTTCATCTTTTAAGTGAGGCGCACTTGTTGAAGGAAGGATTTTCTTAGCATTTATGGCATTTCTCTTGAAGGAAGGTTTACAACTAGGGTTTGCAATGCTATTTCTTCATGATATGTAAGTGTTTTTTCTGCAAAACTTCTTAATTGAATGGTTGTAGGCTTATATTCTTGCATTTATTTATAAACTTTGTTGATTTAAAACCCTAGGTGACAAGCACACAAGTAGGTCCTTGTTTCATGTCCCCGAAAAGAGAAATATTCAGCCATTGAAGAAGGAAGGAAGAGCCTAGCCATTGCTACACTCTTATTGCTTCTTCCCTTGTGTTAGTCGTGCCTTTTAAGATTCAAGAAGGAGGAGACGTCCCAGGCCTAGGTTAACTACACCTAGGGCCGTCCTGCTTCTAGGGTTTGGCGATAGGGCCTTGCCATTGCAACACTCTTCCTCACCTCACTCTCTTGTCTTGACTTATCTTTTATGCTAGCCGTTTTGCCAAGTTTAACCTAAGGAAGGAGGAAAGAACACGAGGCCTTGCTTAAGCAACACCAAAGTGAGCCTTTTTCCCCTAGGGTTTTGATTCTAGGGCCCTGCCATTGCAGCACCTTAGAACCCTTCCCTCTCGTCCTTTGCCTTTTATCCCTTCAACTTTGCATGCTCTCTTTAATTGACTCCATTTACCCTTAGGCACTGATCTCAGCTCCCCAACGTTGAAGTGATAGTGGCCAAACAACTTTTAAAACCTTTACAATTTGAAACGCTAACTAACTACTAACCCTAATTAGGTTGACGTCACTCTTGGATATTCCATCTTGACGCAGCATTTGTCTTTGATAAGCAATTAGATGGTGTTTTAAAGCATGTATTGAGTAAGGGATTGATTGGATATATTGTTTTCTACATCATCTCAATATTTATTGATGAATTGATATTTTTCCACTGCTATATTGATAAACACTGATCTCATTGATATCTATTGTTATAATTTCTAATCTATTGACATCAAATAGTTATATGAGGTACTAACCCATTGAATTATAGCCTGCATATATTGTTTTGCTATTGTCTTGTTCTGGGCAGGTGTTCTCATTTGGGGCTACACTTCATTATTGGCTGATTAACCGGACTATTTGATCTTGGTGGTAACCTGTGAGGAGGAAATTTTACTTTGACCTTTATACTTTGGCCTCTTCAAAACCCCAGGTTACCGAGGACGTCTCCCCTGGGATAACCTCCCTAAATAGAAAGAATATCCCCATTGTGGTGACATTGGGTGGGGTAGGTTCCTGTTACGCCAGTTTGGCCTCTACCTTCTAGCCATTTGACATAACTACAAACTGTGAGATAACATTTTGGCGCCGCTGCCGGGGAACACTGAATCAATTCTCCTCAAATGACAAATCTTTTCGGTAAGCCTTGCCTCAAAGACCTTTCTTACAAGCTTACCTGGCGACTCCACTAGGGTGTTTTTCCCCTTTTCTTTGGTAGTTTCAAGTAAACTATCTGGCGACTCCACAAACTAAAAGGAGATTCAACAATCCTCCTTTATCTTTCAAAAGGAAGCCTCCCTTAAACTCTCCTGTTGTTAAATCACTTTTCGGGAAGAGCCTTCCTTTAAGAATCATGTGTACCTCTCAGACCGTTACAACGAACCTAGCCAACAATCAAAGACAATAGTCATCTACCCTTTTCAGGCCGTTAGACATGTCAGCCATACCAGGCTACCCTAGGCAGATGCCACCCAAGTATGAAAAGTGGTTGCCTAAATTCACCGGTACTGATGCAATCAGTGCCGAAGAGCATATGAGCAACTTTTGGGCATTCTTTTAGCTTCACCCCATCAGTGATGATACTGAAGATTTGGTCATGAAGTTGTTCTCCGCTACTCTCTATGATGCCTCAAGGCGTTGGTACCTCATCCTTCCTAACAAAAGCATCAAAACCATGGATAGACTTGAAGAGGCCTTTCTCAAAAGATGGAGTATCAAAGAAGACCCCAATATGCTTCTCACACGACTGAATAGCCTTGTTAAGTATGAAAATGAGTCCATTCGAGAATTTCACACCAGATTCGAGACATTGCTGCAAAGAATTTCCTCAATCCATCACCCGAAAGATGACTACCTTGTCCATATTTACACCAGATCTTTCAATGGCCAACTAGGGTATCTTCTTGGAGACAAAAACCCCCAGTCCATTCAAGAAGCCCAAGAGCTCGCCACCAAGATAGAAGGGAACCTCCTTTCGTCTAAAATTGAAGCTTTTGCTAACCCAAGGGGGAGAATAGACACCAAGCAGAGAATAGTACACAACGTTGAGCCTACTTCAGATCTATGTACCAGTATCAGCAAGCTACAAGCCTCCATGGATGGCATCATAAAGAATCAAGAAGAAATGATGAGCTGGATTGTCAGACTTGAAAAATCCCAGATCCAAGCACCGAGGGCCTCATTTAAAGGACAATTCCAGAAAGCGAACCAATTTCACAAGCCAAAGAATGAGCACGAAGTTCCAAATACCTTGGCCCCTACAAACGTTATTGATGAAAATCCTTGGTGCTTGGAGTGCAGTGAAGCACATTGGGAGCATGAATGTCCTTATAACGCTGGCCATCAACAAGTCAACAACATGGATTGCTTCATGGACTTCCCTCAGATAAAGAACATCAAGAAGCCGTAAGGGAAGCAGCCAAAGCAGCAAGGATGGTGGTGATAAACAACCTGGATCAGGAATCGCAAGAAAAGATAAAGAAACAAGAAGTTCAAGTGTACAGAAGGAAGAACTCGAAACAACTTGTTGCTGATCAGGCAAAACCTCCGCCCTTGGAGATACTTCTTCCCAAGACTTCCAAGGTTGGTAAGGTTGACCTAAATTTTGACTTCGAAGGGGCATTATCAAAGATGCATGTGAATGTTCCCCTCAGAGAAGCAATCAAGATCCCGTCCATCAAGGAACGATTTGACACTTTCTTTTCGGGAACAGATGAACCTATGGATCCCCCTATTATGTTGCAAGCTAATCATTTCAAGGTCCAATATGGTGAGAACCCTCCTTTCTTCATGACTTTGACAATGAAAAACAAAAATCTCAACAATTGCATGCTAGATACAGGTGCTTGTGCCAACATGATGTCTCTTAAAGTCATGCAACAAGTGGGTTTGAAGGTCACTAGGCCTTACAGGAATGTGTGTGGTTTCGAATCTAAAGCAATACCCACACATGGGGTGGTTGAAAATGTTGAAGTATGCCTGAAGGAGTATCCATAAAAGACAGTCCACATTGACAATGTGTTGGTTGATGTCCCAGACGTGTGGGGAATGTTATTATCTAGGAAGTTTGGCGCAATGATAGGTGGTTCCCTTGAGATAGACCTCACCTTTTTACGATTACCTTTGAAAGATGGAACGGTGGGATGTCTACTTAATGTGCCAATAACTGGGGACCATGTGCAGGATATTGTTCATCCAGTAAATAATGACAAAATGCAGAACGATATGATACAAACTCTTCAGAAATATTCTCCAGAAGACATGCCCTTTGCAACGGAAGAAGACTTTGATCAGATCGAATGGACCAAGAGAGAATAATACCAACAACTCCTAGATGAATTCAAGAACAAAGAAGTTGGGACGGTAAAGATATTAAATAAAAATGAAGATGATGTACAAATCCGCCTGTCCCAACAAGAAGTCTTTACAGCAGAAGCCCACCCACCTCCCTCAGTACAATACACCAGGGTTGTCCAGAGAACAACCAAATACAAAGTCAGAAAGTATAAGGAGGGAGATATGGTATGGATGTGGGATACTCAAAAAGGAGAGCCAACTAATGTAAAAGGAAGCACGCAGTCATGGCTCAGACCCTTCAAAGTTGGAATGGAATCAGTCGATAACTCATACTACTTGTCCACTTTGGAAGGAAGAAGGTGCCCATTACCTATCAGCGGGCACCTCCTTAAACCCCACGAAGGTGGTGGGACCTGACTCCACAGGTAAGTCAAGGTAAGTAGGCATTCTCCGTGTATTATACCATTCACATTTCATGTTAGTTTGCTTCCACACTTGCATATTGATTGCTTTATTTCAGTTATATATATGTCTATATATGCGGGGTGGCAATACCACCCCATCTTTGTTATTGATGCCCCTATCGAGTTGAGCAGGTCTACAGGTTATGCAATAGATGTTGAGGTTCTCATGCGCTCTACGGTGAGCACATGTCCCCGAGTTGGAGCTAGATGTTATCCCCAATTTCTAGGGATAACTAGGAGATCATGTCTCGAGGCCCACGGGTCCTAGACATGGAGTACCGAGAGCAGGATTGACCTGAGCATGGCCCTGGAGGGCCCATCCTTCTCTTCTTTCATCAGATTTGTCTTGTCAGCAACATCAGCATCCATCACCATCGGCCTGGTCTTGTATCAGAGAAGGCTCTTGCTCCATGAGGTAATTGGTCCAGGTATCATGGTATGTATCACTTTTGATCATTATAACCTTTAGATATATGCATCTTACTCCTTTTATTTCTAACAACTGCTTGGATCTTACATTGACCCACTTGACCATTGTTGAGGGGATTGACAGGGTGTCCTAGCAAGCCTGTACCCATAGGTTTTGGTTTTCCACCAGGGGGATTTCTAAAGAGCCATCGCCCGCTCCCATCATATCATCATTTTTTATCATCTTATCTCCCACTCATCTGTCCCATTCCCCTAGTCCGGGCATTAGGATGATCTATTGGTAGGGTTGCACCTTATCTCGTGGGAAGAAGGGGCTAAAGGCCCAGAAGGTAAAAGTAGTTGGTAAAAGATAAAATCCATAAAAATGAAACCTCGAGATGCCTCGCCTAGGGATCCCCGAGAAGGCAATAAAAAGCCTCTCAATAAGAAACAAGAGGGACCTGAAGAAAAATAAAAAAAACAAGACCTAGCCAAGAGGATAGGGGGTCTCATCACGAGCCAGTCTATTATGTTCATGGGTACCTAATAGCATGACATTGCCACTATTTGGTTACCACGCTAGGGCAGTGACCTTTGGTTGCATGACTAAGCAAAAGGGGGTCTCATCACGAGCCAACATTATCATCTCTGTGAAAGTGCTTGTGGGTAACACTGTCAGCTCTGGTCACCATGCCAAGGCAGTGTCCTCTAGTTAGTCCTTAAAATAAAAAAGGAAAAGCAAATAAAGAAAAGAAAGAATAAAGGCAAGAAAGGGCTTGGAAAAAATTGCATCCATGACAGGTACAGCTCGCCTTCTATAAAGGCACCCACAGGTAATATCATGCATCCCTGTCTTTCACTCTACCTGTATGTCTGGACATCCCTCATCCACATCACCTCATTCTACATGGCTTGGATGATACCCCTTGGAGACTTTCCTTTCCTTATGGATACTAGCCCACTAGGGTGTCCTGTCTTTTTCTTCAGCCTTGTATTGTAGGTCTTTGTAATATCTTTGAGCTATTGGATGATATATCAGGGTTTTTATGCATATGTCTGATAATATTAATGATGAGACATGATTAACATTGTTATGATACCTATGACTAATGAGCCCATGGAGGGCGAATTTTTTGATGTGCAGGACCATGCCCGACGGACAGGTACCACGTGGACCGGTACACATGGGGAGATGATTAGTTCGGACCTCCATGGGGCTGAAGAGCCCATCAGATGGTTGTTGGGACCCCATCAGGGGCAAGGACAGGACAGTGTTTGACCGAGGTCTTTCACCAGAAAAGAAGAGGACGTTCCATCAGGAGCACTTTGGCTGAGCCAGACCTAGGGGGATTGACCCACTTGCAGTGGAACTTTGGCCCGAGATAACCCAGGACGTCACTAGGAGGCTTGTGACATCATCATGAGCGTATGGCAGATGGACAGGGTTGTTGGCACGTGTGGCAGCTTGGAAGAGCCCAAGGAGGGCTAACGTCTGGCTTCTGGATGCTGCACTGGCCCCAAAAAGGCCTAACATCTCCCTCAGGAGGGCTTGACGTCTCATCTTTTGCTCATTTAGAGTTTTAAAAGAACATTTAATGTAAAAACAATATGATTTTTGTTTAAAGCCTTATCGGCTAATTTTATGACCTAAAATTTAAATAAAGGTCATGATACAGTATATATTGAGGAGTTTTTCCCTCATTTTGACATAACACACAACTCACTCTCTTGTGAGATCTGATTTTTGCGCCCTTGTTGGGGTATTTCATCTTTTAAGTGAGGCACACTTGTTGAAGGAAGGATTTTCTTGGCATTTCTCTTGAAGGAAGGTTTACAACTAGGGTTTGCAATGCTATTTCTTCATGATAATGGTTGTAGGCTTATATTCTTGCATTTATTTATCTTTGTTGATTTAAAACCCTAGGTGACAAGCACACAAGTAGGTCCTTGTTTCATGTCCCCTAAAAGAGAAATATTCAACCATTGAAGAAGGAAGGAAGAGCCTAGCCATTGCTACACTCTTATTGCTTCTTCCCTTGTGTTAGTCGTGCCTTTTAAGAGTCAAGAAGGAGGAGACGTCCCAGGCCTAGGTTAACTACACCTAGGGCCGTCCTGCTTCTAGGGTTTGGTGATAGGGCCTTGTCATTGCAACACTCTTCCTCACCTCACTCTCTTGTCTTGACTTATCTTTTATGCTAGCCATTTTGTCAAGTTTAACCTAAGGAAGGAGGAAAGAGCACGAGGCCTTGCTTAAGCAACACCGGAGTGAGCCTTTTTCCCCTAGGGTTTTGATTCTAGGGCCCTGCCATTGCAGCACCTTAGAATCCTTCTGTCTCGTCTTTAGCCTTTTATCCCTTCAACTTTGCGTCCTCTCTTTAATTGACTCCATTTACCCTTAGGCACTGATCTCAACTCCCCAATGTTGAAGTGATAGTGGCCAAACAACTTTTAAGACCTTTACAAATTGAAACCCTAACTAACTACTAACCCTAATTAGGTTGACGTTACTCTTGGATATTCCATCTTGACACAGCATTTGTATTTGATAAGAAATTAGATGGTGTTGTAAAGCATTTATTGAGTAAGGGATTGACTGGATATATTGTTTGCTACATCATCTCAATATTTATTGATGAATTGATATTTTTCCACTGTTATATTGATAAACATTGATCTCATTGATATCTATTGTTATAATTGTTAATCTATTGACATCAAATAGTTATATGAAGTACTAACCCATTGAATTATAGCCTGCATATATTGTTTTGCTATTGTTTGGTTCCGGGCAGGTGTTCTCATTTGGGGCTACACTTCATTATTGGCTGATTAGCCGGACTATTTGATCTTGGTGGTAACCTGTGAGGAGGAGCTTTTACTTTTACATTTATACTTTGGCCTCTTCAAAACCCCAGGTTATGGGGGATGTCTCCCCTGGGCTAACCTCCCTGAATAGAAAGAATCTCCCCATTGTGGTGACATTGGGTGGGGTAGGTTCTTGTTACGCCAGTTTGGCCTCTACCTTCTAGCCATTTGACCTAGCTACAAACTATGCGATAACATGGACCATTTCCCATGTTAACCACAATGGGAAATCGTTCTCCATCAGAAATCTCAATCCACTTTTTGAACAGGAAAGAATCTGCTCATCCTGGACCATTCTTCGAACTGAAAAATGACTGTCCATCAATCAATAATACATCAGTGCTCCCTCCCAACCTGGGAGTCATCTCTTCCTTTTTCAATAATGAAGTTGTTTCCACGAGCTCTAGCTTGAGTACGCAAAACTCTTTCATCTTGGATAGAAGCTTTACCAAAATGTTTTCTTATTTGCTCATCTATGGAGATATGTATTGGAGAACCACTTTCTCCTTTCTGGACTTCATCACGGATAATGTAATGCTTGATTTCAAATGTACTTTGGTCTGGAACATTGGTTTTCTTTGAAGGCTTCATGTAGCTCTGATCAATAGAGTATATCATTGTTGGAAAACTGGAACATATCTATGCGGCATGTAATGTCCCCCACCTCTTAGAGAGGTGATGAGGAGACTCAGTGGCCTGGGCACCCCCACTAGGTCATAGTCTCACACTGAGGGGGAAGGTCAACTAGACTAAAGTTATATTTTTAAGTTGACTTGAGAAAGAAAAAGGATAAAGGGAGTAAAAGATAACTCAACAGAAGAATAGAAATTAACCATGGGAGTAACCTAACTCAACAGAGAATCAGAAGGAAAAAGTATAAGTAAGAGGCTGGGGCGCACCTATCATTCATTCTGATTTTGGGTATATTTCTTGTTAATGCTCTTGAGCATTCAGTTTGGGGGTTTGTTGTACAAACCCTTGTACGCAACTCAGTGGTGAAATATCCACTCACCTTGTTCCACAGCTTGGTCTCGGGGATGAAATATTCCTCCACACCTTTCT
This sequence comes from Picea mariana, assembly GCA_032191745.1. NCBI lineage: Eukaryota > Viridiplantae > Streptophyta > Pinopsida > Pinales > Pinaceae > Picea > Picea mariana. The sequence goes on along the minus strand of JASDQU010337145.1, from coordinate 375 downwards.
ATTCTCAACATATCTCCTTCTAGAGCTTCAGAAGATAGTAGGACCGTACTGTTGGGGAATTTCTAGCAAGGGCACACCATACCATCGAGGAGGGTTCGATTTAGCTATTCAGGAGGGCACGACTCTCTTAGAAGATTTCGCAATTTGAGAGGTTTGCCTTGGACGTTGGGTTTGAGACTTCAGGAGGAGGATCCCATTATCCTGATCTATTACTTGACCGAGTTTGGGCTCATTTGGAGCATTCTTCCATCGGGGCCAAATTATTGAGGGCTTCAGCCTCCACTTGGAGCGTGGCACTCTCTAGTTGGAGGGCTCAACATTCAGATCTGCTTGATACTGGTACTCATTACTTATCCAGCCTTTAGAGGCTTCTTT
>JASDQU010337142.1:1312-12584 GCA_032191745.1 Picea mariana | reverse complement strand
TCTCTTTTTCAGACTTCGGAGACTAAATTTACGAAAAAGGACAACCCTGGAGTCATCTTTAACTTCTTTTCAAACTCTCTAAACATGAAAAACTACCGATTTTTCCTTCTCTGGACTCGTTAAAATCACACATTGAAGGGCCCATATGGGACCGAACCCTTACTTCTTCCAATTCGTTAAACAAAGGAAGATGGACTTACTGAAGGTGAGTTATATCGAGCATGTGTTATCCTCCTCGAGCTTGTAAAAACAAAAAGAGGTACTCGTCTATCTGGATGGGGGGGAAATTGAAGGAAGCAAGCCAATCTATCTTTTAGAATTGTCACAAGTCACTCTTGCAGTCACCCTTGAACATGACACATTGTTTCAACCATTTTGAACACTTGGATAATCCGTTGAACCTCTACACTGAACCAATCCCCTTAGTCTTTTTCACTCGTTTGGGTCACTCGACAAATATCACAGTATCCACTGCATTATGTTTTGGTCCATGTTACGTTTATGATGCCAAGTCATGTTGTGCCTCAGTGTTCAAGGGAAGTATCCGCCTCGAGAATCAACCATCACAAATTTCCAGTTTCAATACCCGTGTCAGTCCATACTCATTTGATTCACCATCTTACATCTCTATGTTAATTTTGTATCATTGATGGGGGATACATCAAGGCCCTCCTTCGACGAGTCTTTTCATGTTGACTTCAACACATCATCCGAGAATTTGACTTAGAAACCAGTTAGTACCTTGGGACCTGCATGCCTCAATGGCAGGCCTCCTCGCCTCCGACAGTAGATTTACATCATTGACATCTGATCGGATGGTTCCACAAATGTTTGACTTCAACTCATTTTTCACATTCGTTGGATTGTACTAGGGTACCTTGGGAGTCATTGACATCATTGGTGATTTCCCTCGCACTTATTAACGATTTACCTCATTGACCGGTAATCAAGTGGTTTCTACCATGTTCGACATCAAAACACTTATTCACATGGTTAGATTCGTACTACATTGGGATTGGGACGAAGACCCTGGATTGAGCTTTCACTTTGTTATCTGCTTCCCCAGGCTGCGAAGGATATCTTTTGAGCATACTGATATACTATCACATAGATCCACTTTGTATTGGTCCGTGGCTATGTTTTATCATCTCATAGATCTACTATGTATTTCTTGTGGCTACGATCAGTTCATGTCATGGAGGTATAGATCCACATTGTATCTTTGGTGGTTATACCCTTAGTCAGTATGATTATGGATCCACATTGTATTTGGTCGTGGCCATACCTTAAGTATTTTGTCACTCAAGCATAGGCATACTTGCCTTGGGTTTGAAACCTATGATAACATTTGTTTTATGGTTGTTTGCAGTTTCTACTAGGTTCTTCGACTCTGTACCCTTGCTTCGAAATCTACAAAGCACTTTAGTTATCAACTTCCATCTTCTGACCTGGCACTTTGGGGAGCAACCTGTTACACATCAAAATTCCTCACTTCGATAATGTCCCATTATCACTATCGTAAGTGTCACAAACATTGTTTTTTCATCCTACATATGTCACATTGTGGACGACACCATAAGAACACTTGGTATACCCTTTAAGACTTGTTAGAAGAGGAAAACTCATCATTTGACAAGCTTACACGTATTTTTCCTTGAAGAATGATCATCTTAAACGAATTTTTGAGATCATCACTCCCTTGCTCACATGAAAGGAGTGCTAGAGCTTCTTGTCCACTTATCAGGAAGCGTTATAGCGCTCTGTTGCTAGCTTTAAGGGAGCATCAATCTGTTCAGAGAATCTTGGGGAGGGATCCCACTTATATCTAAGGACAACTAGAAAGCATCTAAGTTGGTTTGGCTCGAATCCAAGTTATAGGCTGGATCTAACGGAAATACCACAATTGATGGAGTCATATCCTCAACTTATTCCAAATATAGCTAAGGTAGTTGAGCCTCTCAAAGCCTATAAAAGGAGGCATTCTCATGGTGAAAAGGGGGAGAATATCAGTGAAAAGTATTGTCATTCTGATCATGGGTTTTTCGAGCAAGGGGTTGGAAAAGGAGGACTTGGTGGGGCTACTGCATATGCATCTACAGATTGTAAGTATCTTGTTATGTTCTTATTAATATATGCTTGTCATGTTTCCTTCAGGTTTGTGTATGTTTGCGTAGGCTTGTCTCTTCTTGATAAATCTAGTTTAAACTAATCTTGGTAGAATAGGAAGCATGCATTGTTTTTGTTGTCTATTGAATTGCAGAACTCATTAAAGGGCTTGAAGATCAATTTCAGCCTCGACCGAGCAAGGGCAAAATTCAGAAAAAGGTACATCATGCTTTCTTCCTCTTTTTCCTTTGACTAGTTTAGCTACATTTAAAGGAATGTCAATTTTCAATGTTAGCATTTTTATGTCTTGGTCATAGGGGTCTAGGATCCAAGAGGACATTCACCTGTTCACAGGGGAATTTTCCTACAACAATACCTTCCACCTTCACACTTATAAGTATGCAATTACTAAGCTTTAATGCTCAAATCTCATCATGCAACAACCGTAGATATTGTCATTAATGAGCGAAAGGGTCGAGGAGATCTCCCATTCACACACATTGGACCAAGATTTGCAGAGGGTTATATTATCCCCTCCAACTGTTCATTTCAAACATCATCTGGAGAAAACAGACGTTCTCGTAAACTTATGGCACCAACTCGACAACAATTCTGTGCAGATACAGTGAACATCTTCGGGCGTGAGGACTAGAACTTCCAGTGGTCCATGGCATACTCTTACTACTCATCCCCTTCTGCCCAGAACAAAGTAATTTGTACCTCTGGAATTGCTCGTACAGGCTGTGTCCTTGAAGTTTTTGACTTTAAGGTGCTGGTCTCTTGGTGCGCCGAGAGATATATTTCAGGCTAGAGAATTATTCCACTGCGGGACCACTCTCCTATTTCTTTGTCACCTCAGGTCTTCTACAAGATGTTAAGATTGTYGGAGCCAACATTAACCTTCAAAGGAGAAGACTGCAAGCAATTCCTAAAAAAGCATGATAACAGGTTGGACCTCTTGCCTGAGTTYCTGGAAGACTCRGCAACAGTTCCTGAAGATATCACAAGGTTGCAGGTTAGTTCATTTAGAAATCCATTCCAGGAAATTGCCTGGTTGTTTATAAGAATAACGGGACAAAAATCCCCAACAAGTGTTTCCCGCATAATTCTTTATATTTTGTATTTCACAGTCAAGGAACAAGCCATTTTATATTGGGGGAAGCTAATTTCCATTGAAATTTGTTCCCAATTTTCACGATTAAAAGAGGAGAATAAATTAATATGTCATCCTACTTGGTTTTCGCGATAACGCATTGTTGTTTGTTTCCAAAACTGTCTGTGCCCAAGAAGGTAAACTGTGAATTCGACCCAGAAACCTTCTGGTACCAGGCCTTGTGGAGGCACCAGGCCTCCCATTATTTTTATGAGGTTTTTAATGACTTTGTCTCAGTTTTCAAAGATTTATTGCTAGGAAAGGATGCTCCATTCATGTCTAAGTAGGCAACCAAGTTTTTGGACAAGAAATAAACACTTGAACAAATGGAGAATTATTGTGTGATAATGACTTTTGGCTCCAAGGAAAATATTGCTTTCCTTCCATGTCACATTACAGACAAAATGTTTGTTACAGAAATAGCAAGGCAATACAACTATTGGTTGCATTTTTTCCACGAGAAGAGAAAAAGGCAGTTCATTCCTCTTCCTTGGAAAGTTGGGGACTTCGTGTTCAGGAACGCCAACAAGATTGATGAATTCATAGGCCATTTCAACAACTTGAACCTAAGATATGTTGAAAGGCTAAGAGGGTTCGACCCTAATGGGATTTTTTTATAACATTCACTAGCAGTTGGCTTCAACAATTCTTTTATCCAGACACGCCTGAACGAAGACATAGACAATGACGACAACACTCATTCTCCTTACGCTGACGACCTAGAGACACTACAAAGAACCATTTAATTATATAAACAATAGGGAAAATGCCCCAGTGAGAAGAGTGTTCAATCCCTGTCTACCACTCCTGAGAGTAAGACATCCTGGAGCATCGCTCCAACAGCCCACCCTAGTAAGAAAGCAACCCAGAATTCTTCAAATGAAGGAGGAAATAAGAACCCTCCTCGTGGTAAAATTGATAGTTCTCACAAGCTTCCCATGAGGAATAAGAGAAAAAACGTTGTAGGGCAAGCGGAAGAGACCGAAATTGAAAGTGAAGACATGGAACTTAAGATTGATCTGGAGAGCGTATTCTGCAACGTTGATCAGCCCGGGGATGCGATCCACCATAGTCCCCAAATGGAAATAGCTTAGACCGAAATTTTTTACGAAGATGAATCCTTCATATTCTAGAGTGTTGTTTTTGACAGCGAAACTAAAAATGTAATTATTGAAAAGAGAGATATAAGAAATAAGAAAAGGGAAATCTCGTTCGGAGATTGACCTTAGGAACATGCAGTTGTCCCAAATCTCCTGACTTCACTGAGCAACCATAGATTCTCTTGATGATTCCATTGGAGGCATTGAGGTGGAGAATGTCAGACTGAAGGACCGACTCAAGGAATTGGAGGAAGCTTTGATTCCTATCCCATTGCTTGCCAGTCCTTTAGCAATAACCATGCATACTGCCCCTGCATCCAAGTTAAAAGGATCCTCCATCCTCCTCACATTATGTAGAGGATATGTGGAGAAGAATATCAAGAAAAGAATGGAGTTAATTACCCAGGCCTGGGAAACATCACAAAGTATAGCTTCCCTTGAAACGAGGGCACATTATTTGCACGAACATTTGCAGGCGGATTTAAAAAATGAAGAATGTTTCTATCTAGAGACGATCCTCCCTTTTGGAATCCATGTTGGCAACATGACAGATATGAGAAGAAGACAAAAAGATCTCCCCTCTCTAAACCGGATAAAACAATTAAATGCATGCTGGAAAGAGAAAGTTAAGAACCTACATCTCATTGTCCAATCATGTGAACAAGCAATATCAAAGAAAGAAGAATTATTCATAAAGTTGATTGAAATAGACTTAGCTGGAAGTACCAATGAGGTCTAAGACCCCAACTTAATCGTCAACTCCTTGTCCTTAACCAAGCAAGCCTTCGATGAACAAGTTAATATTTTTAAGGGGTTGTCTTTAGAAAAGTTTTACAACATCCTTGAATATGGTGAAGATGGTGTGGACAACTAGCTAGTGGACTATTCAGTACAGAATGAAGAAATTGATTAGGCTCTATGTAATCTTTCTATCAATCTAAGGGAATTAGAAAATGAGCTTTTCAACATAAAATTTTGGGATGAGACCAACGTGGCCCCCATGAGAAGCTACATTGAAGAATAGCTCTAAAGGGAAATCGACAAGCTCACCGACGAAGGGCAACAAGCAGTTGGCACGATTCCAGTAGTCGTCGACAAGAGCAATAAAAAGGCATCAACAAGCAAATAACAAAGGGGGAGATAGATAGCATCATAGTAAGTCTATATTGATCATATCCTGTTTTGTTTATCTATCCAGTTATTCCACCTCTTTAAATAGAAATGTCTAACCAAAGACTGATAACTTCCAATTTCTTCTTTTCAGGTCTTGCTCTTCATCGTCCCCTTTCTACAATCCTATTTCTTGTACTTATTTCTTTTATGGCCCGCGGGAGCCCCAATCCCAGTCTATATGACAAGCGCATTTAAATTTCCAGGAATATGTAACAGACATTATTATTTTTTGATAAATTTCAAAGAAAACTACTTCGAGAACAATCTCAACGGTGCCTTGTAACCCTGTTTTCAGAATGCAAAATTAGTTCTATTTATGCAAGTCGGTCATCTTCTTTTATTTTTATGTGCTTAGACATTTTTATCTTCAACTATGCTGGATGTTAGGAAATTGTGTTTATTTAATTTGAATGTTTAATGTGTGTGATTCCTGGTCCTATTTTCCAGGAACCTTTATTTCAAAAAAACAAAACAAAAAACATTTTCTATCGTTTTGTATTGCTTTAAGTCATTACCACGGAAATTATCTAAGAAACCTTCGAAATTTTTTATCATTGCCAAAAAAACAATCAACTGGATAGACATGTCGAGATGTCCAGTTGTTACTATACAAAGATGCCCTCTTCCTGGAGAGAAATTGCAGATCAACCTCTGACAATAAATAGAAAAAAAAACTAGCAAACATAGAGGTCACACAAGAAGATCAAAGAATCTTAAAAAAAAAAATATTATTTCTTTCCCACCGCATATAACTTTATTTATCCTAACACATATAGAGACACACAAGCCATCTAATCTATTTAATAGAATGAAATGGATGTTGCTTGCTTTTTTTATGGGAAAAATTAAAGAAGTGACTATGAAAATTGTACTTAACTCTAAATATTGGGATGAAAGCCAGTTGGAAGTATACATACATCATTATGAATGAATTTCATAAATACATTAAAGAGATAAAACATACAAGGTAGGAACGGAAATTTTGAACATGGCAAGTCTAACTCCAACAGTATATCAAGTTACACGTGATGGGGATATCTGTTCTTTTTCATATCTGTCTAAAATTACAGAATCTTATTAAGAAAATAAAAGCAAGATGGATTATGCAAAACACAGTATAATTAGAATGAAAATACTTTCAAAAAATTAATGGTTTCAATGCCAGAATTGCTCTAGGAGCCACGTGTCATTTTCTGCATGGATACCACATGTACTTCATGATGCTTGCCACGTGTCCGCTGCAGTTTCCATTTGCCTCCGCTACTTATTCCCCCATACCTGTGCATTTATTCCCATTCCAACCCGGCAGGGACTACGCTGCCATGCAACACTTGTTGTTAGTGTATCAATAGTAAAAAATCAAATGAATTTGAGGAGATTTTAAGTTTATGTTTGTGTTGCAGTTTGTTTTATTTAAATGATATTTTGTTAAAATATTTATTTAAACTTTGGATCTATTAAATATCGATAGGGATTAGAAAAATCATGATATAAATATCTCGATGTTTAAATATCAAAATTAAAATGAGTTTATATTAATTTTTTTAATAATTATATGTTTTTTAAAGAAAAATAATTTTTTTGTGGATTGGGTATCACGTGGAGGAGAGAGGGCCTCTCCCACGTGGTCGAGACAACCCATGATGAATAGCTCCCTCTAGTCATGCTTAAGAGAGGCCATGATGAATGGCTCCCACTAGTCCTATCGACTTTACATGAATCACACTATGACGACATATGAGTTTCATGGTTGGAATGGTGAGTCAGGTTGGTGGTTATGTGAATGATGAGGGTGAAGTAATGGTTCTATTTGAAATTATGGAAGAAATTGGCATGGAATTTTTTATAACATCAAGTGCAACAGGGTAGGTAGTCCAGGTAACTGTAACACACCCAACCCCCTAACCCTTCCTTAGGTTGGTGGGGTGTTAAAATTTCCTCTCCCTCACCTTAAACTCCTTTCTCAAACGAAGTTCGTAAATGTTATCTTCTCATCAAGAGCTTTCCCAACAACTGTCACCATGCTCAAAATCGAGCTCGAGATCAAAAGTTATGGCCTCCTAAAGTTTTTGAGGCATTCTTTCGCCAAAAGCCACCTCACATCCACATGGCAACCACATGGACCTATGCCACTCTTACGATACCATGTGGCACCATTTGGCACTAATCTGTTGGGACATGTCATCCTCCAATGTGGCACACCCCTACCAATGGATGAAGCACATGTTTCATATCCACGATGGGACTTAATTGATCAAGAATCGCATCCAGGAGCTTGATGGGGCTCAGAAAGGCCTAAAAATAAAATTTCTCAGAATAGCTTCAAAACGGACGTGTGTGTAGGACTCATCGATACGAACCCAACACAACTTGAACGGGCTCAAACGAACATCGTATTCTCAAGTTATGGCGATCCGTTCGTTTTGCCAAACAGGCAAAAAAATGATTACTGTACAGTCCATATAGTACCACGTTGCAGCTAACTGTACATGCCATACGACCATACAACTGATGTGGCAAGCACAATTGGCAGCCTTTGGAGGTGACACATGGCAGGCTGACTGAGCGTACGGACATTGACGTGGACAGACAGGTGGACCAATCTGGGGGTGACACGTGTCACCACTACAAGGGTGACACGTGGCACACCCGTAAAGATGAAGTGGCACACTCATACAATGACACATGGTAGAGTACGATACGTTGACAGGGAAGGTACAGGTGGCAGACAGTTGGGTGCTTAACACGTGTCTGATTAGTGGCGAATAGTGTGGTTCCATGTGGCCCAGACATGGGCTGCCACGTGACACCCATGTATTGGCTGAGTTGGCCTTTGCAAAATTGTGTTGGGTCACCACCAGGAATCAAACACGAGACCTCTTCATCGAGCAAAAGACTTGGTGGGGCCGTGCTAGCTAGCCTGCCCGTGGGTAGTGCTTGTTATACAATGGGCATAAATTTTATTTATGTTGTAATATATGGTATGACCAGACGATAAAGGGTTGGGGCCTAGCCCCATGCCCTCAGCCCAAAAACTACATGCGACCATACCCAAAGTGACCATCTCCCAACCAACAATTAGCTCGATTTTTGGTGTATGTTTCAGCCCAACCCTCGATCGTGTGGAATTTGCCATGAGACCTGGATGTAAATCGTTATGGGCGCAGTATTGCAGGTATAGCTCTCGGTTCCTCCACAAGGCGTGGTTCTGTTTACACCATGTGACTCGGTGGTAAGACCAAAAGGCTAGGCGCCTAGTTCGGGACTCGGTCTGTAATTTTGACAGGTAACCAGGGTTTGCGGGGTAAGGGCCAGCGCGCAACCCCTAAGGGGCTGGCGCTTGGCCATATGAGCCATATGACCTCGATTTAAGAGCTCACGCCCAGGTCAAAGGGGCTTAGCCCAATTTTAGTTATAAAGTGGGTTTGCACTATATTATATGGATTTTATATTGATTTTAGGCATGCTATTGGAGATTTTTGGTCAATATTGGGGGATATTGGGTCCTTTTTTAAGCCAGATCTTGGGGGGAAGTTGGGATATGGTTACCAAGTTCAGATATATATAAACCAGGACTTCTTAAGGCCATGGGAGGAGATTCAGAGCAGGTTTATGTTGAATATTTTCCAAGCCAAAGCCATTTTTATGCAGGGAAGCGGTTGAGGAGCGCACCTTTGCGGGCCATTTATGGGAGCTCCGATCATTCGATTTGAGTGATGTTTCTTCTGTTGGGTTCTGGAGATCTGGTAGAACAAGACCAGATCAGTTTTGTAACCTTTTTTCACTACTATGATGTACTTATTGAACTTTGAACATAAATAATAAAGCCTCACCCACTAAGACAAAGGCCCGGAGACGTAGGCGAGATTGTTGAACTCCGTTATCACATTGGTGTTATGGTTTGCTATTATTTTATGCTTCATTTCAGTTTTGTACATCTTTATATGGTTGTCACATTTCTTCTATAATTCTTCCTCTTTCATTGAGTTTCCTAATTGGTTAAATAACACATGCTTAATAACTCAACCATAGTCGTGTAAAAGATCTTCTCGGGAAGGCGCCCGCGGGTGAGATTGTCAAACTCCATTATCACATTGATGTTATGGTTTGTTGTTGTTTTATGCTTGATTTCAATTCTGTACATGTTTATATGGCTGTCACATTTCTTTTATAATTCTTCCTCTTTCATTAAGCTTCCTAATTGGTTAAATAACACATGCTTAATAACTCAACCATAGTCGTGTAAAAGATCTTCTCGAATCAAGTGGTATCAGAGCTAGTTGACGTTTGGATTTGAGTTTTGCATGTTAACCAGGGAAAATCTACTTCATGGTGAAGGTGAGCTTGTTGAAGAGAATCCATTGATTGGATTGAGAAAGAGAACTTCTCAAAGCGAGAAGATGGCATCGGAAGAGGGACTTTCTCAGGATGAGAAAGAGTTTCAAAAAACTTTCTTTGCCATGTCGGAGATGATGAAGGTTTTGTACGAGGATTAATTGGAACGAAAAAGACCAAATTTGGGTGAATCTTCAAAGGGAAAAAGTGAAGAAGGAGATGAGCCTCCTTAGATTCCTCCTTCACCTCCATCATCACCTCCTTCTTCTTCAAGTTCAAGTTCTAAATCCAATGCAAAGAAACATGTCCATAAACATAAGAATGAAATACCTTTATTAAAACTTGATGTTAAATTCGAATTACCCATGTATGATGGTGAAGTTAATGAAGAGAGACTTGACAATTGGATTAGACAGATGGAGGTCTATTGCAGTGTGCAACAGATCAAGGATGAGGCCACACAAATCAAGTTAGCATCAATGAGACTTGTAGGCACAACACTCATCCGGTGGCAAAGCAAGTTGCAAAATGGCACGCAACAAGTGGGTAATGTATTTCCATCATGGCAAAGTTTCATTTCTGCACTTAGAAAGCAATTATATCCTTTGAGTTATAAAGAGAAAGCATTAATTGAATGGAAAGCTTTAAAACTAAGAAAAGGACAAACAATGCAAGATTATAGAGATGGCTTTCGTAAAATGGCATTGATGTTAGATATTCCTTTACATACCCAAGAAACTCTTATGAAGTATATAGGAGGTTTACCTGCACATATTCAAAACATTGTATTCATGTTTGGACCTACTAATCTTGATGGGGTTTTTATTCAAGCGACATACATTGAAGCAGGGAAAACAGGTGTTGGTGTATCAAGGGAATCATGTTCAAGGAAAGAGGACAAAAGGAAGTGGCATGGCAAGAGGTCAAATGCAGTGATGAGAAAGGAAGAAAATCCCTCTTGTAAGCATTGCAAGAAAGAGGGGCATGATGAGGACCGTTGTTGGCAATTACATCCCGAGAAGAGGCCAAAGTGGTTCAAGGAAAAGAAAGGGAAGCAGACAGTTGCAACAACAACATGACCCACAAACTTGGGATCAGATTCAGGTGATGAATCTAAGGTCTCATTGGTTGGTATGACAGGTAAAATTGGTGAAGGAATTGATTGTAGAAGTAACTTGTTTCACATCATGGTCATCATGAGGCACACTAAGATAGACACATTGATAAATAGTGTATCTCAATCTAATCTAATTTTAGAGGAATTGGTTAAGCAATTGGGGTTAAAAACACAAATACATCATAATCCCTACCCACTTAAATGGATAAGCAACAATCATCAAATGCACATAACCAAACAGTGCACATTAAAATTTGTTATTTCATCTAAGTTTGTAGACGAGGTAAC
>JASDQU010337140.1:0-12584 GCA_032191745.1 Picea mariana | reverse complement strand
GTATCAGGAAGATAATCAGGCTCCACAACCAACATAGAATAACGTTTTTTAAGAGGAGTTGCCCAATTGGGAGGCAGAGCTAAGATAGAGGTCCCCATGTATGAGGGAAATCTAGATGTTGAAGAACTGTTGGACTGGATAAGGTCGATGGACAAACAGTTCGACTATGAAGATGTTGATTAAGAGAAGAAGGTGAAGCAGGCAGTCACCAGGCTAAAAGGGCATGCAACACTGTGGTGGGACGAACTGCAGGTTGAGAGGAGAAGTAAAGGAAAACATAGGATAAAGAGTTGGGACAGGATTGTAGCCAAATTGAAGGCTAAGTTCATACCCAAAGACTACCAGATCAATCTGTTAAGGAAGCTACAGAACCTGAGACAGAAAGGGATGACAGTCAAGGAGTACACCGAGGAGTTCTACCAGCTAAACATTAGAACTGGACAAAGGGAGAGAAACGAAGAAAAAGTCGCCAAATATGTAAATGGCTTGAGATATGAAATCCAGGACGAGCTCAACATGATGACAGTAAGGACTGTGGAAGATGCTTATCAGTTTGCACTGAAGGCAGAGGAGAAGCTGGCCAGAAAACAGAACCAGCGAGGAAGAGGTAGAGGCTCGGTCCTAAGAAAAAGTAAGGGATTTAACCGTGACAGAGCACATCGGTCTAAGGATGAGGCTAAGAAACCACACAATCACTCAGAATGAGGAGGAAGTTCACGAGGAAGACATAATGGTGGAAGAAACTCTTCTAGAGGAAGAGGCAGAGGAGGAGTAAGGTGCTATAACTGTGGAAAGATAGGGCACATGTCTTGGGAATGTCCCGAGGAGAAGAAGGAAGGAGGAGAAGCTCACATTTCAGAAGCACGGCAAAGAGATGTTGAAGCAGAAGGAGCAGAGGATGGAGCATCCCTGATGTTGAGTAAATTTCTCTTAAAACCAGAGGCAGAAATTGAGAAGCCAGTGCAGAGAAACAATCTCTCCAGGACAACTTGCAAGACTAAGGATAAAGTATGCAAGGTGATCATTGACAGTGGCAGTACTCACAACCTAGTATCCACAGATATGGTGGAGAAACTGGAGCTGAAGACAACTGCACATCCAAGGCCATACAAAGTCTCATGGCTACAGAAAGGACACCAGGTAATGATTACTAAACAATGCCTGGTTGAAATTAAAATAGAAGGATATAAAGATGAAATCCCATGTGTTGTAATTCCCATGGACGTATGCCACATTTTGTTGGGAATACCATGGAAGTATGACAGAAATGTCATTCACGATGGAAGGAAGAATACATATACATTGGAGAATAATGGTAGGACGCATATGTTGCTACCAATGGAGGAGAAGAGAGCGAAAGAGGAAGCCAGCACAAGAATACTTCTCATGAGTGGGAAGGAACTCCTGAAAGAAGTCAAGGAACAACAGGAGATGAAGTTCGCTGTGGTGAGGAAGCCCAGAGTCATCCTTACGAGTACATCAATGGATGATTTACCTGAAGAAGTTTAGGAGCTGCTGGATAATTTTGTTGATATAGTGGTGGATAAGCTGCCAAACTCATTATCGCCCATTAGGAGTATCAGTCATCATATTGACTTGATACCAGGAGCAAGTCTGCCAAACAAGGCAATGTACAGATTGACACCTCAAGAGAATGAGGAGGTGAGGAACCAAGTCCAAGAGTTGTTGGATAAGGGTTTAGTCAGAGAAAGTTTGAGCCCATGCGCAGTACCAACTGTGTTAAGCCCAAAGAAAGATGGAGGATGGAGAATGTGCATAGACTCGAGAGCCATCAACAAGATCACCATTAGGTACAGATTTCCTCTACCAAGAATGGATGACTTAATGGATTGCTTAAATGGAGCAAATTTCTTTTCTAAGATAGATCTGAAAAGTGGATATCACCAGATCAGAATGAGAGAAGGTGATGAATGGAAAACAACCTTTAAGACGAATGAAAGTCTGTATGAGTGGTTGGTTATGCCATGTGGCTTAACGAATGCCTCGAGCACTTTTATGAGGCTGATGAATGAAATTCTAAAAGATTTCATTGGTAAGTTCGTGGTTGTATATCTGGACGATATACTGATTTTTAACAAGACTAAAGAGGAGTATTTGAGGCACCTAACGCTAGTAATGAAGAGGCTACAACAGGAGAAGTTGCTAATCAATCTGAAGAAGTCCTCTTTTATGAAGACATAACTCATTTACTTGGGTTTTGTGATATCTTCGAATGAATTGAAGATGGATCCAAAAAAGGTGAAAGCAATCAAGGAATGGTCGTCACCAAGGAGCATGTTCGAAGTAAGGAGCTTTCATGGTTTAGCAAGTTTCCATAGAAAGTTCATTAGAGACTTCAATGGGATTTGTGCACCAATAATTGATACAGTGAAGAAGCAGCACAAGTCTTTTAAATGGACAAAGAAGGCTGAAAGGAGCTTCAATATAATGAAGGAGAAGATAACATAACGACCAATTCTGATCTTGCCGAATTTTGGGAAGACATTTCAGGTAAGATGTGACGCAAGTGGAGTTGCAATAGGAGCAGTTTTGAGTCAGGATAACAGATCTGTTGCCTATTTCAGCAAGAAGCTGAATGAGACTAAGAGGAAATACTCCACATATGACAAGGAGTTATATGCCATAATTCAAGCATTGAAGAAATGGAGGCATTATCTTGTCTCGAAAGAGTTTGTTTTGTACAACGATAACCAAGCTTTACAATTCATAACCCGACAAGAAAAACTGAATCAGAGGCATGAAAAATGGGTTGAATTTATGCAAAATTTTACTTTTGTCATAAAAGATATTGCTGGGAATGCTAACAAAGTTGTTGATGCATTAAGCAGGAGATGTTTAATTCTGCAAGAATTTCAGGTGGAGACCTTGGGGTTTGAACACCGTAAGGATAGGTATTGGGATGATACAGATTTCAAAGAGGCCTACGAAGCATGTACAAGCCCTGTACTGAGAGATAGAAGTCAATGGACAGAGTATGTGGTTCAAGAAGGATTGTTGTTCAGAGGAAATCAATTGTGCATACCAAGATGCTCAATGAGGGACAATCTTCTGAAGGAGAAGCATAGTGGAGGATTGGCTGGACATTTCGGCCACGATAAAATGTTTGCACAGTTGAGCAGTTCATACTATTGGCCAGGTATGAGAACAGAGGTGATAAAGTTTGTGAACAGATGTAGGATCTACCAAGATGAAAAGGGGAAAAGATAGAACACTGGGTTGTATCAACCATTGCCAATACCAGAGAGGCCTTGGGATGCAATAAGCATGGATTTCATGTTGGGATTTCCAAGAACACAAAGGGGATTCGATTCCATATTTGTGGTGGTGGATAGGTTTTCAAAGATGACACATTTCATCCCATGCCAGAAGACCAATGATGCAACACATGTGGCAAATCTGTTTTTCAGAGAAGTTGTGAGACTTCACGATCTACCCAGGAGCATTGTCTCAGACAGAGACACAAAATTTGTTGGTCACCTTTGGAGGACGTTGTGGAAGAAGATGGGGACATATTTGTCCTTCAGCTCAGCTTATCACCCTCAGACAGATGGGCAGACTGAGGTGGTAAATAGAAGTTTGGGAAAATTATTGAGAAGTCTAGTTACTGAACACCATAACCACTGGGATCAGATTCTGCCACAAGCAGAATTTGCATACAATGACTCACCAAACAGAAGCATTGGAAGGATCCCATTCCAAATACTCTATGAAATGAAACCCAGGGGAGTGTCTGAGTTGAGAAAATTGGAACAGGGAGAGATCAGAAGCGCTGGAGCAGAGGATTTTGCTGCTGAAATGCAGAAACTCCATAGCCGGATCAAAGAACAATTACAAAGTTCTAACCAGAAATACAAGCACAGAGTTGATCAACATCGCAGGGAACTTCAATTTGAAGTGGGAGATCGGGTTTTAGCACATCTCAGGAAGGAAAGATTCCCTAGGGGAACATATAACAAATTGAAGATGAAGAAGATAGGACCCTGTAAGATCTTGAGGAAGTTTGATGCAAACGCCTATGAGATCGAGCTGCCAGATGCTGTGGGCATTTCACCCATATTCAATGTCTCGGACCTGTATCCTTACAGGAAAGACGACACAGAAGGATCATAAGATCAATGAAGGATTCAGTGGGAGAAGCATATGCCTGTGGCAGAGAAGCTACACATGGAGAAGATTCTGGATCAAAGGATTGAAAAGAAGACCAGGAGGAAGACTTATTTTGAGTATCTGGTCAAATGGAAGGGACACCCAATAGAAGATGGCAGTTGGGAAAACGAAGCTACTATCCAGAAGTAGGGAAGGTCAGTAGAGGAGCTCATGGACAGGAGTCCATGAATTTTTGTCAAGGGGAGTATGATGCAGGAGCATCGTTGGCAAGCGCACAGAGGCAGGACCACCCAACACGTGAGAGTTCTCCCGGAACTCCAACGTGGACAGTTACAACCAATTTTGGGATCCACCTCCACTCAACGCCGAAATTCACCTTTGGAGGCATGCTTGAACCAGTGCCAAAAATTACCCTTTGAAGCAAGTTTTGAAATTGTAAACTGAACAGGATTTTCCACTTCGGCTTTGGAATGCGATTGAACTAAGATAGCGTAGGATGAAGTTTAGAGTAGGCAAGTAGCCAGGGGAAACCCTAGAAACATTTTTGAGTTATGTAAAAGCTTGTATGCCCAGTTAGTGGCAAGAAGAGAGAGCTGTAATACAGAAAGAAATTAGCTGTAAGAGAACTGCAAGCTAGCAGGAGATCTCAATTTTTGAGTTGTTGTAATTTCGGATGTATTATGTAGCAAGTGGGCACTTGTGAATATAATAGAATGGAAAATTGATCCAAATGTGTGGTGTTTGTACTATGTGCATTTTCCTGTCATTTTCTGTTTTATGAACAAGTGGATGGAACTGTGAATTTTCCCAGTTTCAATTGTTTCTCTTCATTGGAAGCTCTGCAAGGTGTGCATCAAGCCAGAGAGAAACGTAGTGGATCTGAGTTATCAAAATCCCTCAGACGCAAGGAGTGCGCGGGGAATGGAAGTCTGAACCAGACAAAGCTCAGGAGGAATAACACTTCGGAAGTGTTATCGAGATCCAGGAACTCATTCCCTGGAAGAAGCAAAGTTCGAGTCTTCGAAGACTTAGAAAATCTTCTAAGTCTGAAGCGAGTAAAAGCTCAGGAGGAAGAACGCCGTCGAGCGTTGGATCGCGGTGGAAAATCCTGTGGACCGTCCGATTTGAGGGAGAAGCACAGGCTTTAACGTTGCGTAGATCCAGGAGAGGAGGGTTCGAAGATTTGAACAAACGGTGGAGAGTCCTCGAGGAGGAACACCGACACCCCGCAAGTCGTTGGATCGGGTGGAGATGCGAGGAGGTTAGCGGCGAGGGCTTCTTGTCATCCAAATCTTAGAAGGAATAGTGACCGTCGATCACAAGCAGATCTGGACCGTTGGTCCATTTCGCGATTTTGGGTACCGCAAGTTGGAAAGATAGAGATCCTTGTCTTTTAGAACCCCGAATCGCGAAATCGCGAAATTGCGATTTGACCAGAACCGTCGATCACAGGCCGATCTAGACCATTGGTCCATTTCGCGACTTCGGGTACCGCGAGTTGGAAAGACAAAGATCCTTGTCTTTCAGAATCCCGAACTGCGAAATCGCGATTCGACCGGAACCATCGATCCCAGGGATCGTTGTGAGTCATTGATCTAATGCCAGGACATTTCAACAACCGGGGATTCCAAGGAGCAGAGACATCCCTTGTACCCTGATTTCGTGAAACGCAAAAATCCGAAAGAATAGGTGCAAGGAGATTTCGGCATTTCGGCAACCGGGGATTCCAAGGAGCAAGGATATCCCTTGTACCCTAATTTCGCGAAACGCGAAAACCCGAAGGAATAGGCGTCGAGACATTTCGACATTTCGGCAACCGGGGGTTCGAAGGACAAAGGAACGGGACACTTGACTTGTGAAGTCCCAGTGCCCGACATTTCGACATTTCGGCAACTAGGGGTTCGAAGAACAAGGGACGGGACGCTTGACTTGTGAAGTCCCGGTCCCTGGTATTTCGGCATTTCGGCAACCGGGGGTTTGAAGAACAAGGGACGGGACACTTGACTTATGAAGTCCCAGTCCCCGATAAGCGCCCTTTTTGGCTTAGCGCAAGGTCACGGCTCTTGGTTGTGTGCTGTGGGAGCTCACGCTTGGCGCTCGGAAAAGCCAACTGAGCATTTGTAAGGGACCTGTTTGTTCGTTCGAAGGGTTCCAGTTCGGAACCAGAAGAGCCATTTCGACTCCGAAAACAGAAGATCCTGACCGGGAGGTAGCGCAACTCTTGAGAGGGATAGGGGGTCTGCATCAATTGTCCTTCATTTGTGTTTTGATTGAATGTTTTGGCTGATTTTGATATCTTTCTTTGATGAACACAGCAGTCATGCAATATCTGTCACGGATTAGACTGCAAATGATGGCATTGAGTCACACGGAATTGATGGAATTGTTTCCAGTAAGCACTGGTTTCGGTTCAAACCCCAGAGTTACAAAAACAAATATAACCTTGCAGTTTGCAACCGGTCAAACTGATCCAGATTCGAGGTATTTCATGTTCAGGCATTTGTCATTTGAGTTTCTATTTTCGAAATTCTTTTATTGAGAGAGCTTTAAATGTTAGGATAAGGCTAACTTTGTGTATTTTGCATTATTTTGAGCAGATCTGTTCCAACAAAATCTCCAGAGCAATCGTCCACAGCTCAACTCACTATTTTTTATAATGGAGCGGTGCATGTTTACGATGTGCCTGCTGAGAAGGTCTTATTTTGATCCGAGCAACAAATTTTATCCATTAACAACAAAATTATTTATTTGTTTTGACAAAATGTTTGATTCTTTAGTCCTTTTGGCTTTATTTTATTTCTGACGGAGTATTTTGCCATTTTCTTGGCAAGCTCAAGCCATTATGATTTTTGCTAGCTCTAATATCTCGATCAACACAGGAACATCTTCGACTACCAGCAGTCAAATAGAACAAATATCGAAACCGTTGCCTTCCAAGCCTCAATCGAACGTTGTTAATGAAAAACAAACTCATAGACAACCAATAGGTGAGACGTCGATCACACATAGTTTATATTGAATAACAGTGGCTAGATTGAATGTGAAAAGGTTGAAACAGGTTTTTAAGATAGAAAGGGTCTTTAACATTGTTTACTTATTGCTAATGCATGCCTGGAAATAGTCAGGAAATTGCCTCTGCAACGATTCCTCCAGAAGTGAAAGGAGCTGCGATTTTTCCTTCACTTCTTCAACTAAATAACTCGACCAGCTCAATCTTTGATAGTTTTTCCAGCAAAAGACACCGAAATGCCAGAAAAAACTGCCAGAAAGCCCGAATCCACCTTTTCCCGTAAGTTTTGTCCTCGACTGACAAATAAGACCATTCTGCACTACCTTGAATAGAAATTGACTATTCTTTCACGATTTTTATGAAAAATTGGTGGATTCTTCGCCAGTTCCGACGAGAGAGAACGAGAAATTTTGCAGATTTGGAGGCCGACGGGGTAAATTTAAGGAAACCTGGAACTTTCCGGGGGCTTTAACTTGGCGAAAAATGCGTTAAGATTTTAACTCCGGAGCGGTTGAGACGTAACCATTTCCAAAAGGTCGGTCGGGTATTGCCACTCCGTAGGGTATATAATGGAGTTTCCCGATTGCAAATTCAAAAGACAAATTAAGGAGGAGTTTGAATTGAAAGTTTGTTACTTTGTTACTATTTTACTTTGACTGCTCTGTGACTTGAAAACAAGGCGATGTGACGTGTGCTTCGAAAACATCATTGGACAATGTAATTTATTGCAGTGGTCGGTCAGGGTTTGGATTGCAATTCTACGCTCAGTTCTAAGGCGTTCAGATAAGGTGGCTAGAAAAAGACAAGGGACTCTCCGATCCCTCACCATGCAAGTTGGATGAAATTTTATATTTAATTTAAATTATTTTTAAATGTAATTTTAAGTAAGTGATCGTGTAAATTATTTAATATTTAAATTATATATATAAAATAATAATAATAGGTTGTTTGTCGTTTTTTTAATAGATATATCATGTTTTATAATTTTTGTATTTTTTATAAATATATTATGTTTGATAAAGAATTCTCAGTTTTGACATATTCGATGAAACCCATGTACATTCAATTTAGTTAAAAAAATATTTTTGTATTTAAACGTTCTGAACAAACTATGTAAATATTAATTATAAAATAAGAATATTCGATTTTTATGTAAAAAATAAAATTCAATAATTTATTTTATTGTTAATATCGTAGACATACATAAATTAAAAATTTAATTTATCACGAACTCGTAGACATACATTAATTAAAAATTTAATTTATCACGAACCCTTTATTTTGAGCAAGTAAACATGTAACCACTCTCAAGTAAATTATATTTCTAAATCATGAACAATTTAATTTATTTTTTACGGGATATTTAGATGATTAATTAGGCTACTTCTACGATTATATAATTTTCCAAAATGTATTTATTTGTCTTAGAATATATTAAATATGGAATCTTTATCTGCAGAGTTTATCAAAGCTATCTGCAGAGTTGATCAGAGAGCTTTAAGCAGTTACAAGATCTATCCATGGAGATGTTTGAGAGCAATCTCATTAACTTTCATATGCATGCAAAGTCATCCGACAATAAGAGGAATCAGCCCGATTTCCACAGGGGAGGAGCCGTGAGAAAACAATCATGTCTTTTTCTATGGATTTTATGTTTCATCTCTTGCAATTGTTGTTCGCGCTGAATACCTTGCATTGGACTTATGCAATTTTGCCTATTGGAGTCATAGAAGGTCACTCTCACTATTTATGTTGCACTCTAGGAAGCTATGATTCTTATGTTGCACTCTCACTAGAGATTGCCTTTGAAACAGGATCATAAGTCTTCTCCATTTCTCTGTGGGAGAACTTACTTGGTCATACAAATAATACTAAAAAATTGTATATTGTATAACTGCTAAAATTGGTGGACTCCTGTGCCCCTTTGCTTCTTAGATATTATTGTTAGGATTTGGTATATATTCTATAGAATCTATGCTCATGTGGTGGAAGAGATATGATTAGTAATCATTAGCCATTGGGCTTTAGCCATTTTTTTTTATGTCAATGGATTTCATACCTCTAAGAACCCTTTGATCTAAAGATGAATCCAAAAGTTGTGCCGAAAACGACAGGTTGGTTCCTTGCCTCTTGCGTGTGCTCCTGGTTTTTATCAGAGAAAGCTCCAGCCTGAGGCCACGAGACCATGCTACCGATGGGATCCCCAGTACTAGTAGAAGCCCCAAGAGCACCCCTAGTCTCAGAAACATTATGAACTTCATTACCTAGGTACGTCTTAAGTGGTATATGATCAGTGATCTCCCTAACAGGAGAGATCAGTGTGTTAATCATGTTATCCAAAACTGGGTCACTGGCTATGTTCCCCAAAGATCGTTGACCCAAACTGCAATCATCAACAAAAGTAATAGTCGGGGGACAAGATGACAAAAGCACATAGGTGTCTACAAGCTTGGGTCTGGATTCCACAGAAGTCACTGACCGGGAAGGTAACGAATTGATAGGTACGTGGTAAAGCTCCAAGTGATGGCTTGACTGAGGTAACCGGATGGGCGAGTGTGAGCAAACCAATTGATCTCCTGGTGATCGTTGTCCTGGACAACAAGCATCCACCAAGGTTTTAGTCGAAAGACAAGTAGAAAAAGGCTTAGAAAAGTTTACAGGCTTGTGGAAAGGTTCCACAGAAGCCACAGACCAGGTTGGTAATGGAGCAGTAGCAAAAGGGGGATGCCCCAAATGTGGACTTGACTGTGGTAACCTTTCCGACGAGTGAGAGCTATCCATTTGGTCCCTCTCCCAGGAAGTCAGAGAAAAATTTAGAGATGGACACAGGGACTTGAGCTTACCGATAAAGGTGGTGGGAGAGCTCCCCTCATCCTCCTCACTCGGTGCAGCATAATCCCGCACATCCTGCGATTGCTCCAAATCCATGTAATGGTCCTTGGATGGTTCTTCCCAATCCTCCTCAAGGTTCGGTGGCCCCTGTGTCGAGTGACAATCTTTGTGAAGATGTCCAATGCTTCTTCAAAGAGAACAACGAAAAGGTACCCCTAGGTAGTCCAATCATTGATCAAAGAGATGTCCTCGCCAGTGAATCTCCAAGGATTCAAGCAACCCCACATGCATGTCGACCTCAACAAGTACTCTGGCCATGCACTTATCAGTAGACCTAAGGAAATTTTCATCCACCCAGAGGAAGCGGCCCAAAACATTGCCAATCTCCGCAAGAGCCCTGGAGTTCCACAACTGCAGAGGGAACGTTGTAAGGAGCACCCATAGATGGCGGAAACTAAAATAATCGGAGTTAGGATCAAAGTGGATGTGCCACATTTTGAGCATTAAGCTCCCTCCCTCGTAACCCCAAAATTGCCCAAGAATGAGTTCTGTGTCCTCGGGGGTTTTGAAGACGAACCCCAACCAACCTATAGGAAAGTACAAAACCCCCGACGAATATCCTAGGACCGGTTCCCAGGTTTTCTCCATCCAAGCAACCAAAGGGATCTTACAACATGACCTATAGGCATACCTTCCCACCAATGCACACATGGAAAGTTTGCATGAGTCCTCCAAACCAACATCAACCCCTATAACCATCCTCTTCTTCGTTTTCTTCAGCTTCCACACCTTTGTTGTATGTTTCACCGACCCCCTTTGAGTAATACTACGACCTCCCATAGCCACTGCAGGTCTGTCGATTGGAGGCAGGGTAGAGATAGTAACCTTTGTTTCCCCTACAACATAATGTGCACCCAACCCACCAAACTTCCGAGTGATACCGCTCCCCTCAGCGCTACTCAAAACTATTGGCGGAGAACTCTGTGTAGGAAGAGTAGTGCAAGGGTTCTAAAATGATAGCTTCTTTCCATCATGTAGTGTGGATGTCGAAACCGAGGCATTAACATTCAAGAAAGTCTTTAAGTTGCTGCAACCCATAACATCCTTACACATCTCATCCACCAAGGTGAAAAACCCTTATTTCTCCCACAACTCCTCGTCAGCCGCACCCATGAGTGCGCTGACCTCAGAGTCCATGCCAAAACCGCCCCCAAGCACTCGATGGACTTCCACTTCAGTTCAAAAGTCGTATCATGGCAGTGTAAAATAGTTGGAGGGAGTGGTTCGTTAATGTAGGAGAGGACATGCTGGGGGGTAATCAATGTCTCTTGTCCAATATTGGATACTCCCCCTGTGATGATCCATATTTATGTAGGAACACAATGAAATACAGAAATACACATAAACGCAGAGATGCAGTGGAAATAAGACTTCATTTCATTAATAACAAATGACTGAAATATGCTTACAGACAGAATGGAAATAAACTAGCTAGGGCGCTGGTAGCTTATCTCTAAGAAGAGATGTGGCTGCTACTCGCATCTGTGAGAACATGATTACAATGAGGCTCTAGAGGCCCTTTTACAATAGACGAGAATGCCAAAAGTCATAGAGATCCAAAAACCTAACCCTAGGAGATGAAGCACCAAAAGTCATGTGGGCCCCGTTTGGGTAAGTTAGTACATCAACTTCCCGGGGTCGTAACTTTTGCATACGATCTTCGTTTTAGGTGTGTGATAGCTCGTTGGACAGGTATCATCGAGGAGATTCATTTTGGGAGCTCAATCATGTCTTAGGCTATCATTGAGAACCTCGATCTCAAAAAAACTTCATTTAGGCCCTCAAAATGTCCCCGGAAGTTAAAACCTGCTAAAAATAGTAAATTGCCAAAATTGCCAGAAAACTATTTTGAGCCAGTCAGAAAAGGTGGGTGGCCACCGATATCCACCTGGATCAATCCTCCCTCCTTAGGAAGTAATGGTCCCCATTGCGTTGAGTTCCTCCATGAGATGAGGAAACTTCTGCTGAACTTGGTCCCTAGTGAGCCATTTGCCTTGGTGAAGGAGTTGGCCTGCTGTGACAACTCGATATAGTGGTATCCTTTGTTTTTGGGTGTGCTTGATCTGTGTATCCATGATCTGATCAGTTCTGTCTTGCTCCATGCAGTTTGGATTTAACTCTGTTGGTGTGAGTTGTTTTACCATGTCGGATGTGTCTAGTAGAGGTGGAAAGTAGGGCCGAAGGCAGTCCACATTGAACACTGGGTGCAGACCAAGGAATGGTGGAATGATGAGCTCAAAGGCATTTTCCCCTACAGCCTTGGTGAGGGTGTACGGCCCATATCGAAGCGGACGAAGCTTGCGGTGGGGTCCAACGAGGCGCTTCTTTTGCAAATGTAGCCACACTTTGTTTCCCACTTGGAAGTTGTGTGGCACCCGATGTTGATCATGTCGTTGCTTTTACTTAGCATTGGCTCTATCCAAGATGTCATGAACCTGTTGGCGGATGTGTTGAATGTGCTCAATGAATTTGTTTGCCTTATCTTCCTCAGACTGGACATGAGTTGAATCTTCCTGAGTAGCCACAAATGGCATGGCTATGTCAATAGGACAAA
>JASDQU010337137.1:0-12511 GCA_032191745.1 Picea mariana | reverse complement strand
ATGCAGATCACTGACTCCTAGCAATCTAGATCCTAAGAAAGTGGATCTGATTAGCTAAAAATAGTAAACTTAGAAACTCACAGTTACAACAGTCATAGTTGAAACTCACAGTTACAACAGTCATAGTTAACCTAGAAACTCACAGTTACTACAGTTGTAAGCATTATCTCTAACATTTTAGGGGTGGATTTCAATTTCAGAGATGCAAGATTAAATATATTTACATATCATTGTTTACATATACTTGTTTCGCTTCACTTTTGGGGGTGGATTGCGATTTCAGAGATGCAAGATTAAATATATTAGATATCGGTGTTTCTCTTCAATAGGCAGATACTTTCTGTTAAAATCCTTTCTTTTAATCTAAAAAAATCCTATATCCATTTTAGAGAGTATCCATGAACCCTATGAGGCGGCCCTTTCATGATGTAATCATTCAAGAGGTGAAGGTTCTTTCTCTCCCTTTTTATCAACTGATATTAACATTTAAAATAGAACTTAGCATGCTTTGCATACTTAGGGTTTTCCTCCAAGTATCTCTATCTCAATATCACAGTGGCTATGGCTATACTTTGAGACATTATGTTGAATCTCACATTGGTTATGGATATACTTTGAATCGCTATGTTCAAGTGTATGGATGCACTCGAATGAGAAATACCATATACATGTTGAATTGCTTAGCAAATATTATTTCATAAGTGTTGCAGTCTTGTGAGTATATTGGAAGTCGTGCCCTTGGAGAATGTGTGCGCAATACCATATACATGTTGAATTGCTTAGAAAAGATTATTTCATAAGTGTTGCAGTCTTTTGAGTATATTGGAAGTCGTGCGCTTAGAGAATGTGTGAAATAGATTCCATTACATATGGTAAATGATGATTTTTCCTTAATAACAATCACTCTGCTAAAATCCATTTTTCGTAAACGGGAGATAGTTATAGTCAATATTCGAGTTCTACCGGTTAACGATCCATAATTTGGAACTTCTATTAGATTGAGATCCATCAAAATTGAACGGTTGAACTATTAGTAACCCTCGGTTATTAATTATTCTTATACTGTATTATGACCGATCAATTATTGGAGGTCAACACCATCCAGAGATATGATCATAGGAAACAAAATTTTTAGTTTTTAATGAACAAATTGAAAATCAACACCATCAAATTGGAGGTCAACAAATTGAGATATTTTTGATTTCTGGATTGAACAAATTGGAGGTCAATTCCTTCAAGAGATATGAAACACTAATGATAAGCATAATTAAGTCAAAGAAATTTAAAAAAAATTAAAAAATTAAAAAATTAAAAAATTTTGGAGGTTAAAAAATCTCAGAACTCTATACGAACCCAAATTTTAATCGGGAGATATTGATGGTCAAACAACAATGTGTGCTACCACTATTTGTACTTCTCTCAGGGTACTAAATCACAAATCACAATATAAGAGTTGTAGAGCCCTTAAATTATGTAAGAGTAGATAATAAATATGTATAAATAAATAGGTGGTTAGATCTAGACATATTTTTATAATGTAAACAATCCCCTGAGATTCATAAAAACGATGCATGATGCTATAATACTTCATTGGCAAATGATTAAAAATATGAACAAGGGAGCTTGCAGAGCAACAAGTCCCTGCCCAGACGGTAGAAATAAAAGATAAAATGTCAATTTTTTGTTTTCATGTTTTCTTACCTATATCTGGTGCTTGGTAGATTAGTGATATCTGGTGCTTGGTAGATTAGTGGGTGGCATGGATCGAGTGGTTTTACCGGGGATGGAGCACGTCCTTCCTCCTTCCTGGGAAGCACAACCCGTGACCATTCTCGAGCAAGCATGTATCCATCTTGCCTCTAGCCAGTGTGCTCTGCAGATGTTTCGAGGCCTTACTCTTGAGGGCCATCAGAAATAGAATGAAACGACGGGGAAGAAGGTAAGAAAAGTATACCTGATTCCACATGCGGGGAGGGAATTCCTTCCACTCGAGACAGAGAACCCTCAGACTATCAACTTAATTCTAATTATTACCTGACTTACTCCATTGATAACGCGTTTAGATATAATGTGGAGACGGGTGTTCTCGCAGGTCTTTGTTATTGTTATTGTTTTTCCGATTATCCAGCTTCAGATTATCATTATAGCCTCTCTATGCGTTGTTTTATAAGCCCAAATTGATTCTTCAAACACTTTCTGCTACTCCCGTTCATAAAAAATTAACGCAGTATTCTATTAAAATTCAAGACGCCCAACAATTTCCTTGGTTTCCATTGATCAATTCAAATCATGATGAACCTACCTACGCTACCTCAGACATTGACGGACCTGTGTTTAAATCACTGTCCCTTTTAAATCCTCAACCATTGATAATATTTTCCTTAATTTTCAGTTGGAATTGTAGTTTAACCTTGAAATCTGATAATTGTTTAATAAGAATTTTCCCTAAATATTATTAGCACTCAATTAAGAATCTACATAAAACTCAATCCGAACTTCACCATGGTTCTCAAGCACAACAATTTAATTCTTTCCACATTTTTCTTTGGAGTGCACTGATTTACTAAGCACTTGACATATTCGAGCCACACGTCGTTGTTTTTTCCTCGGATGCCAGTGGATCAAATCATTCAAAGAAAAATTTGAAAACCCGCGTTCAAAGAAAAATTTGAAAACCCAAATAAACAATGATGGTCTTGTTGGTGTCTCTAACTGAGTGAATACCTTTCTAAAAAAAGGTGACAATTAAAACACATCAATGTTTGCATGCCCTCCACGTTCTTATTTTCCATGTTCCATATATGCATTTTAGGCATCTGTGTTTATCCTGGGCTGTTGTCTGGGTCAATTTCTTTAGATCGAGTGCCTTTCTACGTTCCCTTCCGCAATGGAAGACTAGAAACCGTATCTATCTGCCCGGATCGATCTACAGGCGACTATTCATTGAAGATTTGTGTTGTCTATTTCTTTCCTTGTTAGATTTTGCATGCGGTGGGATTTTACTGGTTTCTTCTTTTTCTCTAGCTTCCCATGGGGTTTGATCTTGGTTTTTGCAGGTTTAATGGAGGTTTTGGAAATAAATGGGAAGAATAATAACGTACAACATTTTTGTGAAAGATGAATTCTATGAAGGCATCCGGGTGTCGAAATGGCTCAATTTATGTTACCTAAGAAATAAAGTTTGTGTAATTTATCACATGCTGGCATCTAATGCTAGATAATACTTACAATTCCTTTTCCTGTTCTCTTGGACAGGTTCTTTTCTGCTACAAGCTTTCCGCTTGCCAGAAGCAGAACTGGGGCTTTCTTTTATGGTATTCTATGAATCGGGTCTTTGTCTTTTTGGTATACTCTGAATTGGGTCTTTGCTTTTATTGTGCTCTATGAACCACACATGGAACCATCAGATCACACTAGTTGAACAAAAGTTCAATTGCAGGGCAGGCGCCCGCTACTTGCCATCGGAACCACCTCTATGCATATCGCCATTTCCTCGCCTGGATATGCGGACTCAACATGGTGTCTGCGTGAGCTGGTTCTTATGTGAAACAAGTCCAATTCTGCGGAACAAGTTATTGCGTGGATCATCACAGTCCACTCAAACAGAAAATGCAAATGCCATACTTTATAAAAGAATACAGTACAACTAATCATACATGCATCCAGCCAGGCCAGGGCAGGGCGATTCCCACTTATTCCATAAAATAGCACAGCCCCACTCCTGCGGTAAAACATAGGCATTTACAATGACCATACAGCATCAAGACATAAAAGAATGGTACGATCACTAATTACCTAGCTCTGGATTTATTGATCAAATCAAAATTCTTGCAATGACTTTTGTTTTTAATACCCCTTAACGTGAATCTTTCGGAGCCATGATGGGCGAGGGGACGATATGCGTAATCACCGAGTAATCATGAAAAGAAAGGAAGACGCGACCCTCCAACACTTGAGAATTGGAGAAACGCCCTCAAAGAGATCTCAAACATAGTCGGTTTCGAACTCGAGGCCTACAATGAAGGTTTTATACACAGTGGAGGGAAAGTGCTGGACCTTCCAATTGCAATTTGGTAAGCCTTCCTCCTGAGATTGCTTTACTTCTTGCCTTACTTATGCTTTCCTTACATTTGAAATCAATATTCTGAATATAGACACAGATAAGTATCATTAACAGAAACTTAGAGGGAGTAAACTTATCTAGCAAAGCTATGGAACCGATCTTCAGTTTTTCTAGCATGTATAAAATATAGTTGGCCGGAGCATGGTTGGGAATCCATGACCTTCGCCTCCTCTTCACTACAAGAGATAGAACCAAGTAAAAACCACTTCGCCTCCTCTTCACTGCATGAGATAGAACCAGGTAAAGACCACATTGGGTGATCTTATGCAAAGATTTCATGGGGAACTATGAAGGATGAGATATGAAGGATGAAAACCGCGTTTGCAGGATCATGTAGCTTTGCATGGTGTTGTAAATGGAAGTTGTGTATTCTTTGCATGGTGTTGTAAATGGGAGTGTTGTAAATGGTCAACATATCAACGAATGCACTGTGGGATATGGATTGTATTGTAGCAAACATAAAATGTTAAGAAGTAATGCTAGATTCATATCTAGTATTATTTCGTTTCAGAAAAAACTTTTATACAAATGTGTGTTGATAAACAAAATGTGTGGAGATAAACTAAGTTATTGTTTCTGGAAGAAGCCAAATAAGAGGTAGAATTTAAAACTTATGCTAATGAATCACATAAATGGCATGATTTGATAAAAACTTTGGTTAAAAGACATTGGTTTCTATGTAATAGAAAGTAGGAAAATCGATTACTATTAGTCGGGACTAATTTAATAATAGGTTTTGAAAATAAAAACAATGCATGATGTTATAATACTTCATTGGTAAATGATTAAAAAACTGAATAATAGGTTTTGAAAATTCATTGTTATTGTATATGTAATAACTTATTAATAAAGTATTAATGTATAGCTAAATAGTCAATGTATTACTACTTTAGTAATTATATTTAATAATGTATTTAATATTTTAATTTTATTTAATGTTTAACAATGTATTAATTAAATATATATTAATGTATAATTAATTAATTTATTATATTATAAAATAGATGTATTATTAAATTAATTAATTGATGGATCTATTATATTAGTAATTAAATAGATCTGTTATTATTAAATAGATATATTATTAATATTATTATTAATCAATATTTAATAAATTTAAAGTTATATAGATATATTATTAATCTTTCCATATCATTAATAAATAAAATATAACAAAAACAATTAAAATATATACATAATTATTTTAAAATAGTGATCACTATCATAGTTTGGTTTTGTCTTTAATTAATTAATCTTCACAATCCTTAATATTTGAATTTTAATATGGAAAAAGAGAAGACAACGTTTTTTAACGCTTATACAACATATTGTATATTTTATAATTATTTCAAATAAGATGTTCATTTTAATAAATTTGATAATCAATCTTTAAAAGAGCTTGTGTTTTTTTTCCATGTGAAGTTATATGCTTCACATTAAATTATTTTCATGAAAGACTACATATTTATACTCTCCCATAGATTATCGAAAATTGCTCTACAACCAACATGTTTGAATGAAACAATCTAATTTCTCACAAATATAGTGGTGGAAAAGAAAGATAATCTTCTGAACAAAATTGCATTTTAATTACGAATATACTCGTATCTTCACACATACACTTATCATCATAGATACCATTATTATCTCACATACCCTTATATGGGTTTTAATGACGAACATACCGTTATCATCGCACTGTGAAAAGCATAGCCTTGTCACTACAATTTGTTGAACATAGCCTCTTTGTCACAATGTGACAAGCATACCTTTTTTATCGCACTGTGATGAAAAATTCCTTTTTGTTGCAATGTGATGAACATAGCCTCATTGTCTCTATGTCACGCAAATATCCTTTTGTCACAATGTGACACAAATATCCTGTGACGAACATAGCCCTGCTATCACAATGTGATGAACATGCCATTCTTGTCGCATTGTGACGAACATAGCCTTCTCATTGCAAATATCTTGTGGTGAACATAGCCTCGTTGTCGTAATGTCAAGAAAATATCCTTTGATGACATAGCCTCGTAGGCGCAATGTGATGCAAACATCCTTTCATTGCAATGTGACATAAATAACATGTGATGAACATAGCCTCTTCATCGCAATGTGATGAACATAGCCTTATCGTTGCACTGTGACACGTAGCCTCTTTGTCACAATGTGACAAACACACCTTTTTCATCACACAGTGATGAACAATGCCTTTTTATTGCAATGTGATGAAAATAACCTCATTGTCACTATGTCACACAAATATCCCTTTGTCACAATGTGACATAAATATCTTGTGACAAGCATAGCCCCGCTATCACATTGTGACGAACATACCATTATCGTCGCATTATGACAAACATAGCCTTCTCATTGCAAATATCCTATGATGAACATAGCCTCGTCGTCACAATGGGAATAAAATATACTTTGATGAACATAGCCTCGTAGTTGCAATGTGATGAAAATATCCTTCATTGTAATGTGACACAAATATCATGTGATGAAAATAGCCTAGTCGTCGTAATGTGATGAACATACCCTTATCGTTGAACTGTGATGAACATGCCCTTGTCGTTGCAATGTGATGAACATAGCCTCATTGTCGCTATGTCATGCAAATATCCTTTTTTCACAATGTGACACAAATATCCTATGACGAACATATCCTCGCTATCCCATTGTGACGAACATAGCATCGCCATCATAATGTGATGAACATACCCTTATCATTGCACTGTGATGAACATAGACTTGTCATTGCAATGTGATGAACATTGCCTCTTTGTCACAATGTAATGAAAATATCCTTTTATCGCAAAGTGATGAAGATAACCTTCTTGTTGCTATGTGATGAACATAGCCTTGTCGTTGCAATGTGACGAACATAGCCTTCTGATTACAATTTGACGAACATAGCCTTCTCATCACAAAGTGATGAACATAGCCTCCTTGTCATAATGTGACAAACATAACCTTGTCATTGCAATGTGATGAACATATCCTTGTTGTCGCAATGAGACGAACATAGCCTAGTGACGACGAACATAGCCTCATGATGACAATTCTATGACCTTGTAGTCACATTGCGACGATATTACTACTATGTGTTAATATTGTATCAATACATAGGTTATGTTCGACATAGGTTATTTACTAAGGCTATGTATTAAGGATATCTATTAATACTTTACTAAGGATATGTTCAACCTAGGATATTTACTAAGAATATAATTGACCTAGACTATTTACAAAGGTCATTAAAGTTCTAATAATGTATTAATAAGGTAAGTAAGGTCAATGTACAAACACTTTAGAAATATATTAATTTTAATGTATCAATTAGTTAATAAGTTACATTATACATTAATGTAAATTAATACTTTAGTTTATACATTACATTAATGTAGTAACACATTATTAATGTATTAATACTTTAAAAATGTACTACTACATTATTAATGTTTCAATGTATTAATACTTTAGTAATGTATTAATGATTTAATACATTATAATATGCATTAATGTATTAATGTCATCCATAGTCATGGTCATGGCTAGCCATGATCATCTACAGACAACAATTGTCAAACATAGTTAACCCTTGTCAACCATGGTCAACCACAGTCAACCATAATAATGGTCAACCAAGGTCAATCACAGTGAAGGTTTAGGGAAGTTAACCATGGTCATGGTCAGTCGTAAGAAAATATGATCACGGTTAACCATAGTCAAGCATGATCATTTTCATTTAATGTATTGATACAGTAATAATGAATTATTAATGTATTACTACTTTAATTATGTATACTTTCCCTTAGCTTATCGAAATTTTCTCTTCAACCAACATGTTTCAATGAAACGATCTCATTTCTCACAAATATAGTGGTTGAAAAGAAAGATAAGCTTCTGCACAAAATTACACTTTATTGAGGAACACGTACCCTTATCATCACACATACCCTTCTCGTCGCACATAACATTATATGGGTTTTAAACATGAACATATAATTATCTTCACTCTGTGACAAACATAGCATTATCATTGAAATGTGTTGAGCATAGCCTATTTGTCACAATGTGACGAACATACCTTTTTCATCGCACTGTGATGAACATAGCCTTTTTGTTGCAATGTGATGAACATAGCCTTGTCGTCACAATGTCACGAAATAACCTTTTCTCGCAATGTAACACAAATATCCCATGACAAACATAGCCTTCTCATTATAATGTGATGAACATGGCCTCATTGTCGTAATGTCACATAGATATCTTGTGATGAACATATCCTCGTCATGGCAATGTGAAGAAAATATTTTGTGATGAACATAGCCTCATCATCGCAATGTGACACAAATATCCTTCCGTGACATTGTGACACAAATATCATGTGATGAACATAACCTCACCATTGTAATGTGACGAACATACCCTTATCGTTGCACTGTGATGAACATAGCCTTGTCGTTGCAATGTGATGAACTTTGCCTCGTCATCACAATGTAACACATATATCCTTTCATCGCAATGTGACAAACATAGACTTGTTGTCAAAATGTGATGAACATAGTTGTGTTGTCGCTATGTTATGAACATATCCTTGTCATTGTAATGTGACAATCATATCATTGTCACCGCAATGTGACGAACATAGCCTTCTCATCAAAATTTGATGAACATAGCCTTCCTGTTGCACTGTGATGAACATAGCCTTGTCATCTCAATGTGATGAACATAGCCTCGTCGTCACAATGTGACAAACATAACCTTTTCATCACAATGTGATGAAGTTAACCTTCACATTGCTATGTGATGAACATAGCCTTGTTATCGCAATGTGACAATCATAACCTTGTCATTGCAATGTGACGAACATAGCCTTCTCATCACAATTTGACGAACATAGCCTTCTCATCACAATGTGTTGAACATAGCCTTGTCGTCGCAATGTGACAAACATAACATTTTGATCACATGTTAACCATGGTCATGGTCAACTATACGAAACTATGATCATGACTCCATAGTCAAACATGATAATGAATTAATGTATTGATACTTTAATAAATTAGTTATTAAGATATAAATACTTTAATAATGTATTATTGAAGTCTTAATTCATTTCAAATGTATTAATACTTCAATATTAATATATTAATATTAATATAATTAATATTAATATCAATGTTTTATGTATTGATAATATTAATAAATACATTATTAATAATGTATTATTCATGTATTACTTCATTAGTGTATTAATACTTTAACAATGTGTTAATGTACTAATTAATTGATAAATTACATTATTATTAATGTAAATTAGTGTTTTAATATGTTACATTATACATTAATGTATTAGTATTTTAATTTAAAAGTTACATTTGTGTAATAATGTATTTTTAAAGTACTAATGTATTATTAAATGGTCAATCTATTAATAATTTAGTAATTTATTTATTAACACATTTAATATTTTAATTGTATTTAATGTGTTAATGTATTTAATAATGTATATAATGTATTAATTTAATATTGTATTAGTATTTTAACAATGTATTAATTAAAAATGTACTAATGTATAAATTAATTAATACAATTCATTATTAATGTATCAATTAATTGATATGTTACATTGTACATTAATGTAAATTAACCATGTCAATCATATTGAAATTTTCTTTCCCAAAGTCAATCAAGGTTTACCAAAATTAACCATGGTTATGGTCAACCATAATCAAGGATACCATTGTGAGTTAAATTATTAATGTATCCATACTTTAATAATGTATTATTAATGTATTACTATTTTAATAATGTATTTATTAAGATATTAATACATTAATAATGTATTATTTATGCATTACTTTATTACTGTATTAATTAATTAATTAATAAATTACATTATTAATATATTAGTACTTTAATAGTTAAGAACATGTGTTTCCTCCTAAAAGGTCACAAGTTCACAAGTTCAAATCTAGAGAGGGTAGGGTATGTATACACCAATTTGGTGTGACTTAGTCGTGACCTTAAAAAAAGATTATCATTATTATTATTGTTATTATTATTATGTCACGTTATATATTAATGTATTAATACTTTAATTTATATATTACATTAATGTAATAATATTTTTTTAATGTATTAATACTTTATTAATGTATTACTAAATAAATTAAGGTCATGTATTACTACTTTAGTAATATAGTTATTAATGCATTTAATGTTTTAATTGCATTGAATGTGTTAATGTATTAATAATTTAACAATGTATTAATTAATCAATATATTATAGTATACATTAATTTATTAATGTAATGTATTAATACTTCATTTTGTACCTTACAATAAAGTGATAATTAATTAATAAGTTGATAGACACCATTAATTTTAAATTGACTTAAATGTGGTTGTTGCTAATTATGTAAATACAATGATATATTTAGTTTAAACAAATTAATTTAATGAGATAAATGTAATGAGATATTAGTTTAATCAGGTAAATCAATGAAATATTGTTTTGAGGTACTATATAATATTACAACCTAATTTAATTTAAAAAATTATTTTGTAAAGTTTTCAGTTCACACTACAAGAATAATGTGTTTTGTAATTTTCTATTTTTGGTATGTAAGTTTTATAGGATGATTTTTTACTAAATAAAAATAAAAATATTTTATGTTTTGTAATTTTCTATTTTTGGTCTGGTAAGTTTTATAGGATGATTTTTTGTTAAATAAAAATAAAAATATTTTATTCTATTATAGAAACTTTCTTATTTTAAATTACAAAAATATAAATATTTTTAATAATTTTATAATCTTTATTATTTTAAATTATAAAAATATGAATACTTTTATTTAATTATGTGAATAGATATTTTATATTTCACATCATAAAAATATTGAATTTTTTTTTTGTATCTGGAGGAATCAGCAACTATAACCTCCAGGTGTGCCCACGATGCCCCTTACGCGGCACACAAGGTAAGTCGAGGGGAATTGAACTCGAAACCTCATGGAACTTCATTTTCACGGCACTTGCCAATTGAGCTACCTCCCGGGAGCTAAAAATATTGAATTTTAATTATATGGATAATTCATTTTTATTTTACATTATAAATAATAAAAAATATTTATTATTTCATATCATAAAAATGTTATTTTAAAAAACTATAAATTATTACTAAATTTATAAACAACAAATTTGATTTTAGAATTAGATTTATATGATTTACACAAAGCCCATACGAAGTAAAGTTATAAATGCTTTTGATTGCATGAACCGTTTTTTTTTACCAACCATGATTATTTCACATCATTAAAAAAAAAATTGTTAAATGACAGATTAAATAGAAATAAAATTGTTTCGTTTGTATTTTAAAACTAGATATTTATTAAAGTTAAGAGAAAAAAAAATTAGTTGCATGAAACCTTTACATTAAGGTTAAGAGATTTTAAAATCTCTAATTAGTTGGCCATCTGGGGGCTTTGCTCATCTCTACCACTTTTGAAGATTGACTTCCATCTTGGGACGTCTCACATCATAGATCCCATGGACTTGATGCACTTGTGATTCATTTAATATTTGGATCTACTTTTTGGCTCATCACATCTTTATGGGATCATAACACACCAATAACTACAAGCACGAGATACCACTAAATTTCACCACCTTACTTGCTCAACATTGTCAAGCTAGCTGAAACTATGATCACGTAACCCACTACCCTGGCCACGCCAATGTTCGTTGCTGAAAAATTGAGAAGGATAGAGAAATGCAGAGAGAAAAGAATAGTATATTCAAATGTATGAAGAAGTACAGAACAGAACTGAAGAAGCACTTACAATAGGAAATAGCTGAGCTTATATATGCTCAAGAAAGACAGAATTAGAAAGTACAACTGTCCAGTACAGCTGGCAGTGTACGGTTAGTCTGTTGAGGATACAATATATTTAACACTCCCTCTTAGACTCAACAGTTGCAATCAGCAGCACTGACTATGCCTAAGTGTTGTCTCTGGAAATCAAAAACTGACTTTCCTAGTGGCTTAGTGAAGATGTCAGCAAGCTGATCTCGAGAACCACAAAATTGTAGTGCAATGTCACCATTATTGACAAGCTCACGTATGAAATGAAACCGAGTGTCAATGTGTTTACTTTTCTTGTGGAACACATGGTTCTTTGATAATGCAATTGCTGATGTGTTGTCACAGAAGATAGGAGTTGGATCCTTCTCTGTTTGTGACATGTCTTTCAATAATCTTCGCAGCCATATAGCTTGACATGAAGCTGAGGTAGCTGCAACATACTCTGCCTCTGCAGAAGATATTGATACCATTGGCTGCTTCTTCGATGCCCATGATATCAGGTTCGTGCCTAG
>JASDQU010337130.1:0-10540 GCA_032191745.1 Picea mariana | reverse complement strand
TAAGGACAAAAGAAACAATGAGACCCATGTCACCAATGATAAGGCTGATATTAGTGAAAGAAAACACCGAGAAGCAAGGGGACTATGAGTCCCTTCTTCCTCCAAGGGAGGGCTCTTGGACCCCCACAAATAAGCTCTTCTTACAACTTTGAAAATAAAAATAAAAATGGTGAAATAATTCTTTGCTTAATCCACTCAAGGGGTGAGATGGATTGCCCAAAGCAATGATGCAAGTATACTCTTGGAAAGGATAGAAGAGTCCTCAAGAGAATAATGGCAGCATAACTTTGCTATGAAATTCTTTGAAAAATGAAGTGTATCCATGGCCTTTTTATAGCATTCCTTTGGGTTATTGTTCAACTAGTTTGTAGTGTGTAAAGAGGCTAATTAGGGAATTTCTAGGTCTTTGACCAGCCACCCAGTCGAATCCAGTCTAGATTTGAGTGTCAAATCAACTTGGAAACTGAAACAAAAGTGGGTGGGAGGCTGACCACTCTCATAAATGCGTCGTTTCTCAAGTGCGGAACTTTTTGTGACAACAGTCGCGCATCATGCACATGTGCGCGAATCTTGTGTTTATGTTTCGCACATGTGCGTGTGTGCCCAGTGTGTTCATAGCACCCTTCAATTTTTTCACTATTTGTATATTTTTTGACCCTTTATGAATGATTTTGTGTTAATTCATGTCCATGGATGACCTCATAACTGTTTGACGATGCTGAATTCTTGTAACCATTTGCAGACAAAATTTCAGTGATAACAGATGCCCCCTGATGGATGAGGTTAGGAGCATACATATAGCCGAAATCCATCAATGTTTCTTCTACTGAGAATGCTGTTGTAAGAGAGAGAAATAGTGGGATTGTCAAGGGTGCCCCATTGGAGGGAGAAGGGAATCTGTAGAACCCAACCTTCCATAAGGTGTGTAAAACAATAAACTGTGTACAAACAAGGCGGACATGCCCCATGCTTGTGTTATGTAACTTAGAAAGAGGAATGAAGTGTTAATGTAGACAACTGTAGCGCCCTCGAGGGTGGTTGTGATAAAGGTAGAAGACAATTTTGCGGAGGAACATACTCTGAATAGTAGGCAGTGACACCTGTAAGAAGTATCATGGATTCTGTAGGCATTGATAGCCCAGCCAAGTTCAGAGGTCTTTGGCAAGTATAAGAACTAACTGCAATAGTTGCAAAGTAAGATCCACTGTAACATGAGAAAGTGTTAACATCGAATGTTATAGGGGTCAATGATAGCAGGGAGCAATTGTGGTTCTCCCTGTGCCATCCGAGATCTCTCATTGGATGGGTAATGAGAATCAAGATACTATCGCCCTTCTGGAAAACTGTGTTGATGTCGACAAAAAAGGGGGATGCGATTCCTAGAAGCAAATGGCTTCGTGAAATCTACTAGGTGATGGGAGGAGGTACATGGAAAAAGTCTAGATGTAGGAAGACTCAAGACTGCCCTTGGTTGGGGTATATGTGATATAAAAGTGGCCGCAACCGTTCAACGAGGTCGAGTGTTAGGGGGATAGCAAGACAGGGGACAAGTTGTGCCAGAGGCGGGATAAAGTGAATAAACTCAGAGGGTAGAGGTAAGTGGCCTGTGGGGTACTCTGAAGATATGGATGATGTAGTCAAGGGTAGATGATAAAGATTGCCCCAACCAAGGGTGACATGGGTTGCATTGGCCAAAAAGGGAAGAGGGTCACCAAAGGTGACAACAAAAAGGTAATGTAACTGTTGGAAACAAAGGTGTTTGTACCATAAATAAAGAATACTTGGGGATAAGTGTACAAATACAGAAACGGGTGCCCCAATGTGATATGGTTGGCCCGGGTAGGGCACAATTTGCTTGGATAACTGGTGGAGGGTGGGGGCCCCATGGGTGGGTTTTTGTATGAGGTAAGTGAAACGAAGGGAAATTTACAGATGGGAAAATTGATTGTGGATGAAATGGAGGGTTCATGATACTGCGGAAGTGCAGTCAAAAAATAGAACCGTGAAGAGATAATCTGGGAGTCCGTTGGGAAAGCTAGCAAAATGAGGAGAAGGAGTATGTGGCTGATTCGTGACATGATGTAAGACTATCGGGACTCCCATCCCTAAAGGGTGTTGAAAAACAACATGAGTGTCAAAAGTGAAAAAGGGTGCTATGAATGGGACAACTCATGTGGGTAAGAGTGCTATCGAGTGACAGTATCGAAGATGCAAATGGAGGTGTTGGTACTGCAGAGCCGGAAATGGGGATCCTAGAGGAAAATGTTAGAGGGTGTGACTGGAAATGCAAGTGGGATTCAGAGGGAATGACTACATGCAAGTGCTGAGTATATACCTGAAGGGGTTGTGTTGATGTATGATGACTAAGTACCTACACACATGAAAACCAAATACCCAACGTGAACAATATCTGAAGAGAATCGAATATATGAGCATGTATTTGATAATTTTGAATATGCAAAAAAAATGGTATGAAAAAAAAAATGGCATCCCAGGGGATTAGGATGAAAAGAGGCCCAGGGACTGTCGTGATGTAGATGACGGGATGCTGATCCTGTGGTTGAAGATGGATCGAGAAATGGACACCCGGAGCTCCCATAATGGTGAGTGGAAGTTTGGCGAAAAGGCCTATATATAGCTGTAGGGCCCACATTGCCACCTCATTTGTACTTGGTGCGATAGTGACTAGACGAGAAGTATTCAGAGGAGATTTGGAGATTCTGGGAGGACGAGGCATCCGATTAAGGACCAATGAGCTTCATGTTAGTGGTTTGATCATCCTGCATAGAATTAGGGTTTCCTTTTTGGGCAAGGGATGTACGGATGGTCATACAGGAGGTTTTATGAGTGTGGGCCCCACATGCATGGGCGATCTAGAAGTAGGCATGCACACGTGCGTGCCTGCCCACTGGATAGGCATGCATAGGGTCGCTTGTAAGGGTGATAAGGGTGCACACTATGTGCATGTTTGTTGGCTGCACAATTGCGCATGTGTGCACGGCTGTGTATTGGACAGGTGCGCTCGAAAGCGCGCCTGTAAGTTGAACAGGCGCGCACGCATGCGCACCTGTGGGATGGACATGCACGTTTGAGTGCATGCCTGTGTAGTGAATAGGCGCGCATATGTGCGTGCCTGTGGAGTGAACAGGTGCGCACGTGTGCGCGCTTGTGGGATTAAACAGTGGCGCCTTGGAGGCAAGGTTGACGGGCGTAAAACTTATCTTTTTGATGTTGTTTATGGTCCATGTGACTGACTTAGGATTGTTTTATGTGGTTGCAGGCGATCATTGTGCATGATGCCGGTGGTTTGGCGAGAGCGGCATTGGTCCTAGCTGAGAGACACCATGGCTATTGAGGAGTCGGGGGTACGTGCAACTTTGGCAGCCTGTGGGCTGTTGAAGTTCTTTGAGTGCCTGTTGATACGAGCACATGAGTATCTCCTGCAATTTCTTATCCGGATGTGGAGTCTGGACCTGCATTGTTTCATAGTGTGGGGAGAGAAGATTTCCTTCACTGCGGTGGAGGATGTATACTTTTTGACTAGGCTCCCATTTCGGGGAACACCCCCACCGGCGGAGCCGGTGTTACCGAGGGATGTGTCGCTAGCGACAGTTGGCTAGAGATACTGTTCGAGGCCGAACTTTATGTCTGGCACTATTGTGAGCATTAGGGCGATGGATGCCCTAGTGCATCGCTGCATAACTGTGATGATTGTGAGAGTTTATGGGTCTCTGGCGATGCAGTGGATCAGTGGTGGTCAGTTGTGTGTGATGGAGAGGGTGTTGGCCAGTGAGCACTTCACCTGGGGGCTTATGCTGCATGCCAAGATGGTAGGGCAACTGGACCACTGTCGGTCCATGGATACAGGAGATTTTGCCTTCGCGTCCATCCTGGTGGCCTAGTTTCTTGAGAGGGTGCCTATGTTGCGCCCTAGGAATTTATTGGGTGCGCCTGGGGCGCGAGAGCCATGACTAAAGCGGTGGTCGACTGTTTTGCTTCGCCACAGTGGTGGTGAGGGCGGCCACTTCTTTACTGCTGAGGCGGCGCAGGTGTGGTAGCAGATGCCGCAGGTGATATTTCAGTACCCCTATGCTAGGGTTGACTTCCGGGAGGATCCAAATATGGTGTTTCCTCCAGGGGAGGTTTTTGATCGTCGAGGTATGTGGATGATTTTGATATATATGTTTTGTGAGATAGCATGATATATATGTATGATTTAGATGATGATACTATATGTTGTCTGTTTCTATGTGTAGATGTGGCACCTCGTGGGCACGAGGTGGAGTTGCAGAGAGCGTCAGATCGTTAGGAGCCGGAGAGACTGTCGTGGGGGGGACCATGGGTTGGAGAGAGATGTCAGCATGAGGACGCCACGATGAGACCAACTAATCCGGAGAGAGCAGCGAGGAGATGCTGATTTGATGACCCTGGTGCTGGGCCATCACATGCTCCTCTGATAGATGCCAGAGTAGATTTTGAGGACATACACCATCGCCTGGAGGCGGTGTTACAGGGTGTGCCTGAGGGCATGTGGTCTCGCATCCAGGATGAGGGTATCCTGGAGCAGTGTGTGGGGATTCCGCCGCCATGGTGGGCCGTGGTATGACAGGTAGTAGTAGCTAGTGCTGCGATGACCATACAAGTACCTCCAGGGCAAGAGGGACCAGTAGGGGGTGGGCAACCATCGCCTGAGGGAGGGGCAGGTGGTGGTGCTCTAGAGGCACCTTGAGTGGTGCACTATGTATTTGTTGTATTTGTTGTATATAGGATGGTGAGCTCATTTTGTACCAAGGTGCTTCACTGGCCTGCAGATACTTGTATTTTTGTATGTAAACATTTGGATGGCACTGTGCACCATTTTATATATACATGAGTATACATTTTGAGATCTATGTGGTGTTTACATGTGTTTTGTTAATGTGTTGATGATATCTAATCTATATATGCTGTGACAAGTTGTTGATATGTT
This sequence comes from Picea mariana, assembly GCA_032191745.1. NCBI lineage: Eukaryota > Viridiplantae > Streptophyta > Pinopsida > Pinales > Pinaceae > Picea > Picea mariana. The sequence continues at coordinate 5,571 of JASDQU010337130.1, read as the reverse complement.
TATGTATGTGTAGAGGTAGCTTGATGTGATATATGCCAGTCTAACACAATATTAGCTAGGTTATCTGTAATTTGATTCAATTGTCTTGGAATATGTGTAAATGTAATGGAATCAAAATGTCAAGATAAAAGTCTAACCTGCAGGTATTTGTGAAAGAGGCAAGGATCGCATATGCGGTAGACATTGTTGAGCTAGAGGATGACTAGTTGAGAGTCGAGGAAGATGCTAAGGTGACGAATACAATGATGCTCGGCATCGGCTAGGAGGCCAATGAAGACAGTATATTCAGCTTGGTTGTTGGTCGCTGAACCCAAACATATGCCGCTCGAATGGAGCATTTCATGTGAGGGGGTGTAGAGAGCCCAAACGATCGAAGTAAGATTTTGTGTCCAACGGCTGGTGTTGTCGGCGTAACCGATGTGGTAGGCCGATGGAGGAAGCATTTGTCAATAACACAAATGATAGTTTAGATGTGAGGGATGGAAAAAAGATTAAAAACACTATAAAAAAAAGAACCTAAAGTAGAATGACTACATTTAAGCATAAAATTTCTTTAAGTATAACCCGTTGACGAGTTCTTTGAGAGAGAGGCCTTTGGGAGAGGCCAGGATGTATGCACCTTTGGTGAGGCAATGTTGGATGATGTATGGGCCATGCCATAGTGACTTGAATTTTCCATGGCCAAAGGTATCATGAGCGATATCGTAGGCAAGGACGAGGTCGCCTTCGTAAAATGAGTGAAGGTTGACATGTTGATCAAAGGTAGCCTTTGATCATTTTTTAGCTGCCTCATTGTTCTGTAATGAAGATCGACGACCTTCATCCAAGGACTCCAATTTCAACAAGCGCTGCTCTATTGGAGCAGTGTCGGGTAATAGCTCAATTGTGGTGTGTAAGGTGGGAATTTTTCACTTGATGGGAAGAGTGGCCTTAACCCCATGGACTAGATGAAATGGTGTGAAACCAGTAGCTGTTTTCATAGCCGTACGATAAGCCCATAGCACATAAAATAACATATGATGCCAATTGGTCTTATGTTTATTAACCATGCACTGTAACATGGTCTTAAGGACCTTGTTAATTGCTTCGACCTGTCCATTAGACTGAGGGTAATATGGTGAGGCAAACTCATGGGAGAATCCTAACCGAGATGAGAGTTCGATGAAAATCTCATTCTCGAAGTGTTTCCTATGATCGGAAACAAGTTGGAGTGGTACACCAAAGTGAGATATGACGTGGTTAAAGAAAAAACGTGCTGCGGTGTCAGCGGTGTTGTTGAAGGTGGGCATAGCTTCTGCCCATTTGGTGAAGTAATTGACTGCGAAAACAATGTATTTGTGTCCATTGCTGAAGGGGGGATTACAAGTCATGAAGCCGATGCCCCATTTACAAAAAGCGCCGGCAGTGATGACTGGATGAATAAGAGTAGGTGGTGCTCAGGCTTTGTTGGCATAAAGATGACACTTCTCACATCATTTCACGGCATGAATACAATTGTGAAACAAGGTAGGCCAAAAGTAACCTGCTCGGATAATCTTCTGAGCAGTGGATATTCTTGAAAGATGGCCCCCACATGTGCCACTGTGGAAGTCATTCAAGACTCTATCGGCCGTGTCAATGGTCAGGCATCGATGAAGAATGGTGTCGAACCCTCGCCGATATAGGATGTCTCCGATGAGGAGGTAGTGGGGGCGTGCTGGTGAATACGATGATGATCATCTTGTGAAAGGTGGTACCGAACTTTTGAGTTCGGAGGTAGACGAGAAGGTTGCCGTACCAAGGATCATCTGAAGTGATGTAAAAGAGATGTTCGTCAGGAAAGTCGGTATTGATGGGGGCACTTGTTGTGTCAGAGGGGAGGGCCGTGACAAGTTTGGCGAGAACGAGGGCTTTCTTTCTCTTGGGTGTTGAGAATTCAAGATCGTACTCCTGAAGGATAACGATCCATCGAGAAAATTTTCTGTTAATTTTCCGACGACTGAGCAAGTATTGCATAGGGTTGAAATCTACTACAACCTTAGTTGTGCGAACCAGAATATAGTGACGCAGTTTCTAGACTGCGAGGATGACTACAAGAGCTAGTTTCTCTTTGTTTTTTTACTTCAAGGGTGGCCCTGAGAGGTTTTTACTAACATAATAAATGACATGCTCACGATTGTCATCACCTAGATGAATGAGAACTCCTGCTACTGATACAGCTGATGCTGATATGTAGAGGATATAGTCGCGATTGTAGTCAGGTGCACTAATTAAAGGGGCATTGGAGAGCGCCAGTTTAAGATCGTCAAATGACTATTGGGCATGTTCATCCTAGTGAAATGGGATGTCATGACGTAGTAAGCAAAGGAAGCCATGTGCGCGAATGGCGTAGTCTCAGACAAATCGTTGTAGAAAGCTAGCCTTGCCTTGTAGGCTCTGAAGTTGACGTAAATTCTGGGGAGGTGGAATTTCGGTGATAGCTTGGACTTTGAGGGGGTCCACGTTAATACCTCTTTGGGAAACGATGAATCCGAGGAGGTTCCCTGCGGTGATGCAGAAAATGCACTTGAGGGGATTCAAGCGGATGTTGTATTGATGACATCGTTGGAAGATGATTCGTAAATCATCAAGATGTTGGGTGCATTTCTTGGATCAAGCTGTGAGGTCGTCCAAGTATGCGAGGATGATATGAGCCAGATCATGAAAGATGTATGTCATCGCCCGTTGGAAAGTTGCGCCAACATTCTTTAAGCCAAAAGGCATGACACAATATGCAAAAGTACCCCAAGGGGTAGTGAATGCGGTTTTGTACTGATCGGCTAGGTGAATTTGAATTTGATTATAACCATAGAAACTGTCCATGAAGGATAGTGCCTCGTGGCCTGTGCAGTGGTCGATAATTTGATCGATGAAAGGCATTGGAAAGTTGTCTTTGGGACATGCGTGATTGAGATCATGAAATTCCGTGCAAATGCGATAGTGCCCTATTTTTTGTTAACGGGTACAGGGTTGGAAACCCATGATGTATAGGCAAAGGGGTAGATGAACCCATCAATGCGTAATTTGTCAATTTCAGCTTTGATGGCCGCTGTTTTGGATGGGTGTAGCGGTCGTTTTTTTTGACGAACTAGTGTAATGTCGGGCTAGGTGTCGATGCAATGTTCAATGATAGAGGGATAGAGGCTAGGCATTTCTGTGTATGACCAAGCAAAAATATCTCGATATTCCTGGAAGAGGGCTTTACAGGTGGTAAGTTCTTGAGGAGTGCAAGCAGCTCCAATGGTGATTTCCTCGATGATGCCATTTTTGATGGAAATGTCGATTTTAATGGTCGAGGAAATGTTGGCCATGTTGCCTTCTTCAAAATCATTAGGGGTAGGAATGGGGTTTTTGAACCAGTTGATAAGCCCCGATGGGATAAAATCCTTGGTTTTGACAGCGTAGAAGGGGTGTTGGTTAGAAGGCGTGGAGGCTTCCTGTGGAAAGAAGAGTGCATGGTGATGTAGCGCATCCCATGGGTAGTTAGGGTTGTTTAACTCTTCTAGTATTTCCTAGTCACAGTGGAAATGACGGGAATACAAGGGGTCATGAAGAGTGATATCGGTAACTGTTGTTGTGTGGTTGCCCCCTGGTGATGAAGAAGTAGGGGGAACGACGCAAGGAGATGGTGATGGTTCGCTCGACATAAACCAAATATGAAAGTACTGAGGAGTACCCGTGGTAGTTGGGTGTAAAATTTTCATAGTGAAATGAGTGGGAGATTTGGGGGGATTGGGGAGTTAATCCTCAGATAAGTCATCCAAGAACCATGGAGGCATTGGAAGGCCCTCGGGTTTGAGAGAAATGACATGAAGAATCTCTAGTGACGAGGTAAGGTCAACTATTGATTCTGTGGGTATTTGAAGCAGGGTCAATTGGTGTTGCCTGTATTCAATGATCATAGGACACTGGTATGTAAAATGATCTAATGATTCACATAGAGAGCAAGGGCATCTCATACATTCATTGAATGAAGTTGTGACATAATGGATGTCAGTGATTGGTGGTGAGGATGACGTAGCTGGACTGGGTTCACTCTGGAAGCTTTGGCATACTACGACTAATGTCTGTCGAAAGCGTGGCAGTGATGGGAAATGGTGGGTATAATGGCCATATTCTGAACATATAGCACAAGCGAATTTGGTTCTCAACCCTTTACGACTTGAAGGGGGAGTGGTAGCGGTAGTACTGGCTATAGTGGCGAGTGTTGAGGGAGTTTGATTGAGTGGAATCAAATTCTGTAACTCTGGTAGAGATGGGCAGTTGTTGGTTTGGTGGCCATATTTCTCAAATAGCACGCAAGGGGGTTGGATGCGTGGAGGAAGTGGAGTTGTGGGCTCCTTCTTCTTTCTCCTGCCCCCAGCTGTGACAGGGGGGGTAGTGATTGGGGGTGTAGCGGGTATGGTGGGAGTAAGTATGGGAATCGTCATTGGGATTCCTTCCATTTGGGGGGGAAGGGATGGTCGAGGGACCATCTCTAGTGGATGTAAATACCAAACTAGAATTGCTAACACCGTATTAGGGAGAGTAAGCGTTGCGGCTACCTGGAAAGCTTCGATGCCCGGTGGAGGGTAAAAGAAGGGGATTTGAGTGATGTCTTGGGGAACTATCTCCCAAACTAGGATATGTCCTTGGGGAGATGTGGAATCGTGGACTGGTGGGGTCGACAAGTTCACAGGAGGCTCGTGAGGGGGAAGTTCTGCGACTAGTGGGACGTCATATACGATAGAAGCCTCCCTAGGAGGAAGGGTATCCTCTGTGTGAGTTATGTTGGATGATATGATGCATACTTGATTGGAAGGATGAAGGAGCAGTGGTGCTCCATGGTAAGTTCCTAATAATGATGGATCTTTGAAAATTCCAGAACCCATCTCCATGAGTGGGTATGCGTCTTGACTCGTGTGGATGAGAGGCAGAATGTTATCGATGTTGGCATATGGTTTAGGCTCGTAATGTGCGACTTGGTCAATGGTAACGATATTTCCATTGTGGGGGAACATCATTGTTCGAAAGACGGAAGAGGCAACTGCCTTCATAGCATACATGTAGCTACGACCAAACAAGATATTATAATTGAGTGGGGCATCGATAAATTCAATGTCAATGAGAATAGTCTTTCCCCCAAATTCTACAGGGACATTTTGGAAGAGCCCTTCAGGAGAGGATGGTCATCCGTCATAAGCTCATAAGGTAATGGAAGAGGGTATGAATTCGGGGGAACCAAGCTTCTATCATACAGATTTGGACATAATGCATGTAGATGCACCTTCATCGATGATACATCGATGAACTATGATGTTCCGTATTTTTACTGGGATTTGGAAAGCGATAGAGGTGGGAAGGTGAGGTTCTCCGCTGTCGAGATAAAATGTAATGAGTCGAGTATCTGTGGGGTCGATTGCCCCCAAGGCGGAAAGTAATGATTTTCATTGAGTGGGACAAGTCTGAAGGACTTATAAGACTGACATGGCAGTCAAGGATTGTGCTAAGTCATCAACCAAACTGTAGTTGTGAGCTGCCCTAGCTTGTGGGTTGTGGACATTCCTGCGCAAT
>JASDQU010337129.1:0-11620 GCA_032191745.1 Picea mariana | reverse complement strand
AAGGATTACATCTGTTTTCTTTTATAATCATTCTATATATGTGGAATAGAAAATATTAATATGCAAATATATATATGGTCGTGCTATGAAAACATAAGGGAATTATCTAGGTATATTTTTATTATTTATATGATGGTGTTATACAAGTAGCTTAAGTTCCAAGTGAAGTAATGGCTAGTTAGTAGGATTAATAGTTCACCTGTTCTTGTGAATAAGGTTGAGGTAGCCATAGATAGATGCTTATAAATTAACTTGCGACCGTAATGGGGGTTATAATGTCTATGTATGAAGTATATTGAGTGAACTTCTAAGAGATTGGAATGACGAATGATCAACTCTAAGGAACCCTAGTTTTTTTTTTTTTATTGGAAATTTTGGGGAACATTACACTCTCCTTGATCCATTTCCTTCGAGTGGCATACACCTGTAGAGATAAAGGGGTAAGGATTAGAAAACTGTACTTTTAAAAATGGAATTTACTTGTAAACACTAATATAAATATTTACTTATCTTAAACTCGATGAAGTACATAAGTGTCATGGGAACTTGTGCAATGACCATCCACAACCAAAGGGGAAATTGGGTCCATAATCCCGTTGATGGGTACCCTCACAAAAAAAAATCAAGGCCCCTCATTAATTGATGAAATCTAAATATGAAATCTGAGCATACGACCTTTAAGTACATAATGCAAGCTATGACTTTATTATAGAAATAATTTAAAATATAGGTTATAAACCACACAAGAATACAGAAGAATATGTTGATTATAAATCATAACAGTGATAAAAAAGTTATACGAATTATAAATTACACAGTGTGAATTAAGTAAAACATAGCACAATTATGTAACCTCGAAAGGATAAAGCAAGGCCTTTTCTCACCCATATCTCAAACTACAACTTACACAGATTTAGAATAATTCACATAGCGCACAGTCACAAATTTCACAAAGGGTAATGATGCCTTTTGTTTATACACAGAGTGAAGATTTTATGACTTTTACAATTACTGTATAAGTATATGAAAGTCTCACAAACCCAGTTACGAAATTCTTGCAGACCCTTTTTGCATACCCAGAGTATAATATTACAAGTGTGCACATTGTTAAATCAAGGCAAATTAATTTACAAAACTCAAAGACATTTAAGCAGCGTATGAGAAAGGTTCAACATGAATTCTCTATGTAAATTGAAGAAATTTACATTGGAACTATTTAAACACAACTAGAAGTTAAGAGTGAGGTTTATACATGAATTATACCATATAAAATAACATAGGAACTTTTGGATAGGATGCCTATGTCAGGGTACATCTGTATATTAATCCTTGCCTTTTCAAAAACACAAAAGGCGAAGTCATGTTTTCAGAAGGGAGAAATCGCCCATTTCCTTTTTCTTTTACCAGTACCGACTATATTTTACAAGAACTCGAACTATGTTTTACCTATATCTATTCCTCCATAGAGAGCTAACAGGATTAAAGCATGAAACAAAAGATTTATTATTTTTGCACACAAAATGCGGATTATGAATCAACTGCAGTGGGAATGAGTGCCATACTCTCTCACGAAACTTCACAGTCAATACAAATTTACACAGACTGAATCTATGAATATCATGGAGGGCCTATCCTATATTTATATGTTTGTATTTACGCGTAGGGTTAAATCCCAAAATCCTTAGTGAGGTAATACATAGTGTGACTCCTTTAAAACTAGGTATTTGCCTTTCGTAGGGTAACTTTGACACACCCAAAATAATTAAAACAATGTTAGACTGAGTTGCAAGAATTGCAAGGTTAACTCTCTAATCTCAGCACATACGTTTTGGGGTTCCCCAAAGTAAAAGAAACATTATTAGACGTGTGATTGTAATTTTTAACCATGTATCAACTTAAATCAAGTAAACACAAAAGGGACATTGAAAATGAAAGCTAGGGTAGAAACCGAGAGAAATACCCACGAAAGCAGGATACCAAGCTTTAATAATGGCAATAGCCTCTAGACCAGTTTTACCCATGAAATTTACATAAAATGTGAAGAGAGATAATTGAGTGTCACCTAGCGTGGAGATGAACCCACTATTTTTGTTTCCAGAATCATTTACCAGGGTTAAAGATATTTCATCCAAGTTGTCAGAGACAAGAATGGAACCACAAGGGTTGCGCAGAAACCAAAAACACACACAGATCAAAGGAGGGCTTTGGTAAACCAAAGGAAGCAATGAGAGGGTTAACCTTGAACACATTTCAAAGCGAGGAGTAATGTGTGAGAGGAGTACATAGTACTATTAGCCATGTGAATGAACTGATATGCCGAGTCCACATTGGGCGTGGCTAGCCAAGCATCGAGTACGAGGAAAACCTATTTTAAATGAAATAGATGGTGGTAAATGAAATATGATCTGCCATTAACACAACTTACAAACTTATTCAATGTTGAGATGTGATACAAGTTGAGTATGTTAGCATGGTTAGTTATAGATTCAGACGTGGCACCTTTGCAAGACCAGATGCGTTATGGAATATGATACATCGATGTCTTTGTTTCCATAACAACCCTTAACATCCCATTCTAAATCTAATACATCTGCACTTATCAACTAGTTAATGTGCTAGGACATGGACTGTATGAGGCAGAAATTCTCGTTACAAAATACGATTTGTGGAATGGTGCAAATACGCATGGGTTCATATAACCTATGACATATATATTTATATATGAACATGAAATAGTTATAACGATTAAGGGATTACTTTTCATATACTAAAAAGAACATTATATATATATGTATAGCGGTATATGCAAAAAAAACTCCATGTGTGGAATTGTATATATATATATATATATATATATATAAAAGTAAGCGTTAGGATTTCACTTAATGGTCACAAAACTGGTAAGTGTTAGGATTTCACTTAATGGTTACAAAATTGATTATGCTAAGATTCTATATATGTGTTGAGACCTTTGGTAAACCACTTATATAGATAATAATGGTGTCCAGGTTATGATAGGGGTACCATAGTCGCTAACTTGATACAGTAAGCAAATACAGACCTATAGAGCAGATTAAATGCTAGTCTTTTCTTCACCTTTTTTATATGTACCAAAATATGTCAATAGTACGATTCCATGTAGATAAGATAAGTATATTAATTGAATTCATTTCAATTACAAATGATACATGTTTAAGTCCAATAATGACGACAACTAAAGTTATGCCCAAACAAGTATTGCGGAGTCAATGAGTTTTAATGCACCTAACAATTTTTTTATTTTTACTTTTGTAAATTTTGGGTACATTACACATGGTATCAGAGATGAAGGTTACAACACTTGGACCTCAAGGCAAGGCCAAATTAGTTTATTTCATTTTATTTTTGTTAAAGAAAAAAACTAGCAAAATGCTTACTATTACAAACAATATTTTGTTTTGGGTTTGTTGTGATAATGGTATCACAAAATGAAGAGGAGATCAGTCTGGAAGAGAATCTCGGTCAAGGACCTCCTAAATAACCTAGACATAATAGCGAAGCAATTTCAGCCACCGAAGTCCTGGAAATAATGAGAAACCTTATCGTGGAACTGCAAGTGTTCAAGGTAGATAATGAATAACTAAAAAAGGCACACAAATACCAGCAAGAGATAAATGAAGTTTTGTTGCACATGATAGTAACAAATAAGAGCCCAAAAGACAATGACAAGGAGGAAGAAGTAAAAAAAATAGCCTCTAAAAATTTTGGTTCTGAATCATAAAAAGAGAACAGTTCTTTCGAAGGCACACAAGCAGCAGAAAATAAAACAGCCACAGGAAGAAAAAGAAAACAGGTGGATCACCTAGAAGGTGAATTCAAGAAGATCAAACCATCCACCTTTGATGGACAATCTAGGATAGATGACGAGGCTGAATCATGGTTACTAGATATAAAGAAGTACTTCTAGATTTATAATAATTCTAGTAACATGAAATTCAAAATTACCATTTATAACGTGAATTGAAAAACAAGTATCTAGTGGAGAGACCTCAAATTGGCCAAGGGACTAAAAGAGAAATAGATGGAATGGTCACATTTCAAGAAATACTTCAAGAAGCAATATTTATCAGAAATCTATTACGAAAGAAAGAATAAAGAATTTTATGAGCTAAGACTCGAACAAATGACCATGGACGACATGATAAATAAGTTTATTTAATTATTAAGATTTGTTCCATACATCAAGGAAGACAAAGTAGAAATACAACAATTCTTAAGATGTCTACCATAGTCATACAAAGACAAAATTGAATTCGACAGCCCCAAAACATTAAGAGAAGTGTTTAGAACAACCCATATGTGATAAGATCAGTACAAAAAATGGTTTGAAATTACCAAGGCATGGAAAGATAAGAAACAAGACTGAATGAATCAATGGAAGAAAGGCTTCCAACAAGCCCCTTTCTAGAATATGACAAAGAACTTCCAAAGGAAAAAATTTCATTCTAACAACCATAATACCCAAGGTGCAGGTAGACTAGTTAATTTGGGAACCAATACAGTTGGGGACAACCCCAGGGAACCATTAAAGTGTTGGTAGTGTAGAGAACCTCACTTAAGGAGGACTTGGCCACGTTTAATTTCCACAACAAGGAACACATTCCATAACCTGCAAGAAGCCTCTACCATAAGAGATGTGGGCAGAAGCGTGCACATAATTAATGCAACTATATATGGTAGACAATCTAATCATCAATCCACTATCGTGGAGGTTGAAGGTAAAGTTAATGATAATCGTATTTCTATTCTAATTGACCCATGAGCTAGTCTGAGTTATGTTACTCTTGGTTTAGTTGATTTAAAAAATCTCAAGAATGTAAAACGTGCTAAGTCTTGGTTAGTGCAGTTAGCAATGGGGACTAAGAGAAAACTAACAAATTTAATTTATGAATGTGAACTCAGTTTAGATGGCCAAAATAAAAATTTAAATTTGAGTATTTTACCTTTGGGATCTTACGATATAATCACTGGAATGGATTGGTTAGAGAAACATAAAGTAATATTGAACTGTTAAGTAAAGTCACTTACTTATAGAGACGAAACCAACACAGTTAGGACAATACAAGGCATTCAAAAACTCATCTCAGTTAGGCAGATTTCAACCATGTAGTTTAAGAAATGCATGAATAAAGGTTGTAAAATTTAAGCTATTCAAGTGACTAATCTGTTAGAAAATGAAGATAAACCCAGCCTAGAACACTTTATAGTCCTACATGGGTTTAGAGATGTATTTGTGGATGAAATACCAGAACTTCCTCCAAGAAGAGAGATAGATTTATCTATCGATATATTGCTTAGTTCTTCCTCGATATATAAGGCACCTTATAGGATGAATTTACCCAAATTAAGAGAGCTGATAATTCAGCCACAAGAACTGTTGGACAAGGAATATATCAGGCCAAGTGTCTCGCCTTGCAGAGCACCAATATTTTTTGTTAAAAAGAAGGATGGAACTTTAAGATTGTGTACTTATTATCGACAGCTAAACAAGATGATGATTAAGAATAAGTATCCTCTACCCAGAATTAATTACTTGTTTGACCAAGTGGGAGGAGAAAATATTTTCTCTAAGTCAGATTTAAGGTCTGCTTATCACCAAGTCAGCATAAAAGATGAATATATAAACAAAATAACTTTTAGAATGAGGTAAAAACACTATGAGTTTGTCATAACTTTGTTTTTCCTTACTAACGAACCAACAACCTTTATGTGTTTGATGAATAGTATATTCATTAAATACTTGGATAAACTTGTTTTGGTATTTATTGATGACATTTTAGTTTATTTGAAAATGAAAGAAGAACATGAAGAACATCTCAAAATAGTATTGCAGACCTTAAAGAAACATAAGATGTATGCAAAATTTGACAAATGTGACTTCTAACAAAGGAGAATACAGTACCTAGGACATGTGATATATGAAGAAGGTATTGTGGTTCACTTGGAGAAGATAAGAGCCATTATGGAATGGCCTATCCCTAAGGATGTGGCTGACATCAGGTCATTTATGGGAATTGCCAGTTACTACCATAGATTTATCAAAGGGTTCTCTAAGATCACATATCCAATCACATCTCTACAGAGAAAGGGAATAAGGTTTACTTGGTCACAGAAATGTCAGGACAACTTTAATAAGATAAAATAATTGTTAACTACAACACTTATTTTAAGGGTACCGGACCCTGATAAAGACTTTACATTCTGTGTGGATGCAAGCAAAGAAGGCTTGGCAGGTGGCCTAACTCAATAGGTACACGTTATTTGTTACGAATCATGTAAATTAAAAGAACATGAACATAACTACGTTACACATGACTTGGAATTAGCAGTCATAATTCATGCACTAAAAATGTGGTGACATTATTTAATGGGGAGGAAATTTTTGTTGCTAACCAATAACAATGGTGTGAAATTCTTATTCAGTTCACTAGATCTTAATGCAAGGCAAGCAAGGTGGTTTGCCTTCTTGAGTGAATTCGATTTTGAAGTAAGACACATCAAGGTAAATAAAAAAAAGTTACAGATGCCTTAATTAGAAGAACTAATGGACTTTTTGAGATAAGTATTGGAAAATTAGAAAACAACATTGAACAAAGAATAAAATCTACAAGTTGTAATGACGAAAAATACATCAAAACAATAGCAAATTTAGAGGGAAATATAGAAAAATCGAACACAACAAATCTGAGTTTGGATAAAAATGGACTGTTAAGGTTCAAAAATAGGCTGTTCATACCAAACTCGACTGAGGAAAAAGTTAAAAATTCTGGAAGAATTGCAAAGAAATCCATATTTTGGTCATCTAGGATACCAGAAAATGGTAAGAACTTTGAGAAAATTGTTTTATTGTCCTAAACTGAAAGGTGAGACTTTGAATACTTATCTAAATGCCTAGATTTTCAACAGGTGAAGGTTGAACATCATCATCCAATCACCCTTCTATAGCCTCTGCCCATACCAGAATGGAAGTGGGAGATTATCTCGCTGGACTTCATCACAGGTTTGCTTAAAACTCAAAAGTAGAATGATTTGATTATGGTAGTAATTGATAAACTTAGCAAGTATGCACATTTTATACCTATGAAATCTACTTATAAAGCTATTAACAATGCTGAAATATTTATGAAGGAAATATTTAGATTGCATGGAATTCCTAAAATTGTGATTTTGGATAGTGATGTCAAATTTACATCAACATTTTGGAAAGAATTGTTTGCAGGGTTGGATACTAACCTAAATTTCAGGACAAGCTACCATCCACAAACGGATGGGCGAATTGAATGAATGAATCAGATTGTGGAAGACATGTTACGAATGTATGTAAGAACAAAACCAACTAAGTGGGAGGAATACCTACACTTAGTGGAATTTGCATACAACAATGGCTATGAGACGTCAACTAAGATGAGTCCCTTCGAAGAATTGTATGGAATAAAATGTACAACTCATATTAGCTAGGATAATCTCGTTGACAGGCTTATGATGGGATGAGAGATGATTCAGGAAATGGAGAGAATGGTAAGAAAGGTACAAAATTTTTTTAAAGAGGCACAAGAAAGATAGAAAGGCTACGCAGATTTAAAAAGGAGACACCAGGAATTTCAAGTTGGGGACCATGTATATTTGAAAGTGAAAGCAAGGAGAAAATTTTTAAATCTAAGAAAATGTTCAAAGTTGACGCCTAATTTTTTTGTCCCTTTCGAGATCTTAGATCGAATTGGACCTATGGAATATCAACTTGCACTTCTTGCAAATTTAAAAGTTCATAATGTTTTTCATGTTTCTTTGTTGAAAAAGTATATTCATGATCCTACTCACATCATTGATTAAAACATGGTGTAGGTGGAACCAAAAGGCGAGTTCCAAGAAGAACCTCTATGCATTCTGGATAGAAAAGAAACAATATTATGGAACAGAACTATCACCCAGGTAAAAGTGCAATGGAAGCACTTTAGTCCTCAGGAGGTCGCTTGGGAATTGAAGGAAGATTTACATAAATCTTGTCCAACCCTATTTCGAGAGAGGAATGAAAATTGAGGATAGTGTTTTACTTAATGGGGAGAAGATGTAATATCCCCCCAAAAAATTAATTATTAAAGTCTATATGTACTTGGGAATAAATTTTTATTTTTGGCAAATTCAAATTTGTAAATTATTTTCCATTTATGGAAAATACGAATTTGGAATTTGATTATTGTAATTAATTATTTATGACTGTTGGGGAAGGATTTGATTTTCCCAACTAACTTTTTGATTTTGATACATGTAAAAGACAAATATATTTATATATTAAATGTTGGAAGACAAATGGAACAATCAGCTTGAAAAAAAATGACCATGACTCCATGAGTGGGGAACATATTTGAGATACCTCAGGGATGATTTTTACAAGTGGAAAATGAGTTATTTGAAAACTAGCAACCCCTGAAAATCAAGTATTTGTAAATATGTGAAAATTACCAAGGAGGGAAGGAAAGACCCAGGCACAAGGGGTAAATAAATACAACATATGGAGGAGGCATGACACTACTTAGTATGTTGGAAAAAGGATACTAATTACTATTATGAACATTGTTTAGTGTGAGGCAAGGGAATTTTTTTGATATGTGAAAGAGAATTGTAGCAAAGGAGGATCATTTCAATTCGCCCTTATGGACTCATGCTCAGGCTAAGGGGTGAATGGAACAAGTAACTTGGTTTTTCTGTTCTACGATTGGGCGGAACATGGTTGTTTCATTTGTGTCCAAACATCAGTTTCAGATACACACCTTTACTTGTATTTCTGGTTAATATTCAGTTGATTAGAATGGTTAAAATTGTAATGGTATTATGTGATGTTAGTACGTATATAAATGATTGACTGAATGTATAATATTCTGTTGATTACCATTGTTATAAGCATGATGGGATTATGGGATGAAAGTATATACATAAATGCTTGACTGAATGTATACATATAGATACTCATACGAAAGAAAAATATTGAGCTATTGTATACTTCTATTATGATTAACCGTGGTTATACATCCTGTGCACAACTGTATAGATATATATATTGTTTTATATACAGAAATTTCCTATCGATCATTTCTTTGCATGAAGGTATAAGGAATCACATTTTCAAACTATACTAGTGTTATCAAATAACATATAGGATGTTTAACAATCCATTTTTTTTATATTATAGGTCTCTTCATTGTCTATAAACAATTATTTTCCATAGTCTACAAACACATGCTACAATAGTTGTTATAGTATTTGAAACTTGTCCAAATGGTTTTCAGTAACCTTTATATTCAATTAATAATAAAGGAAAAATGATCTGCATAGCCAGGAAACCCTGGTTCAAAATTTATTATAGTTGAATATTCTAGAGTAAGGACCCCTATAACAGTAGTAGACAAAACCTGAGAAGTGTTCTATAAAACGCCAAGATCAGAACTCGAATACCTTTTTCGAGCAAGGGAAAAGGTGAATTATAAATTACATAGCGTGAATTAAGTAAAACAGAGCACAGTTGCATAACCTTGAAAGGATAAAGCAAGGCCTTTTCTCACCCGGATCTCAAACTACAACTTACACGGATTTAGAATAATTCACATAGTGCACAGTCATAGATTTCACAAAGGGTAACGATGCCTTCTATTTATACACAGAGTGAAGGTTTTACGACTTTTAGAGTTACTATATAAGTATATGAAACAGAGAGAATTTAAGACAAAACTCCCACAGACCCAGTTACGAATTTCACATATAGGTAAGAAATCCTTTCTGCATACCCAGAGTATAATATTACGAGTGTGCACATTGTAAAATCAAGGGAAATTAATTTACAAAACTCAAAGACATTTAAGCAGCGTATGAGAAAGGTTTGACCTTACGTCTCTATGTAAACTGAAGAAATTTACATTGGAACTCTTTAAACACAACTGGAAGTTACAAGGGGAGTGAGGTTTATACATGAATTATACCATATAAAATACAAGATGAAATTCCAGATAGGATTTCGATGTCAGGGTATATCTTTATATTAATCCTTTCCTTTTTAAAAACGCAGAAGGTGAAGTCATGTTTTCAGAAGAGGGAAATCACCCATTTCTTTCTCTTTTACCAGTACCGAATGTATTGTCCAAGCAGTGGAAGTATGCGTTACCTATATCTATTCCTCCATAGGGAGCTTAGAGGATTAGATCATAAAACCTAAGATTTACTATTTTTGCACACAGAATGCAGATTGTGAATCAACTGCAATAGGAATGAGTGCCATACTCTCCCACGAAGCTACACAGTTAATAAAAATTTGCACAGATGGAATCTATGAATATCATGGAGGGGTTATCCTATATCTATATGTTTGTATTTACGTGTAGGGTTAAACACCAAAATCCTCAATGAGGTAATACATAGCTTGACTCCTTTAACACTAGGTATTTGTCTTTCGTAGGGTATTTTTGCATATAGTGGTATATGCAAAAAAACCTCCATGTATGGAATTGTATATATATATATATATATAAGTGTTAGGATTTCACTTAATGGTCACAAAACTGGTAAGTGTTAGGATTTCACTTAATGGTTACAAAATTGATTATTCTAAGAGTCTATTTATGTGTTTATACCTTTGGTAAACCACTTATATAGATAATAATGTTGTCGAGGTTATGATAGGGGTACATAGTCGCTAAATGGACACAATACACAAATACAGACCTACAGAGCATATTAAATGCTAGTCTTTTCATCACCTTTTTTATACGTACAAAAATATTTCAATAGTACAATTCCACGTAGAAAATATAACTATCTTAATTGTAGTCGTTTCAATTACAAAAGATACATGTTTAAGTCCAATAGCGACGACAACTAAAGTTAGAGTCAATGAGTTTTAATGCACCTAACAATTTTTTTTTTTTTTTGTAAATTTGGAATACATTACATATCCAGAAAATAAGAACTTGTTTTTTTCATTTACTTTATAGATATAATTTAGATAAATTTATTTTATTTAAGGTGAATATTAAAATATTTTATTTATGATCTTTATTAAAATAAATTTTGATTTATTAATATTTTTTAAAAGTTTTTAATCATTATTAGATGGAATGGAGCTCTGCAACTAGGAGACAAACCCTAGAATTTTGATTTTCAAACGCCCGCGAATCGCTTGATGCGCGCTCTGATGCCAGAGCACTGAATGCCCAACGCATCGACCTACAAACTACGACTCAGCACGGTCCCTGTCCGCCTTACAATGGGCTCGGGGGAGGGGGGGAAACCCCCCTCGTACAGTGACATCGCTGCTAACGACAAGGCAGGGTCCCGCGCTAAACGACCGGCCTTCGAACCACCGGAGCATATGCGGGAGCAGCTGTTTACCCAGGAACAAGCTTTTAGCAAAGAAATGGAGCTGGAACCAAGTACATCTTGCAAGAAAGCTCCCAAAAATTGGCTGCCAGGTAAGTGTATACCTGTTCAAGGATAAATTCGTGAGTGCGGACACAGACCAATCTCCTCAGATCCACCTGGATCTGGAACAAACCGTGACAGAATACTACTCTTTCCCTAGTTCTAAAGTATTGAA
>JASDQU010337128.1:0-12584 GCA_032191745.1 Picea mariana | reverse complement strand
ACTTATCATTTGAAGACAAAGCATATTGATGTTCGGTATCACTTTGTGAGAGACATGGTTGAGGAAAATAAGGTGTTGCTGGAAAAGGTTAACACTTTGAAGAATGTTGTAGATTCATTGACAAAGTCTGTAAGCACAGAAAAGTTCTCCTGGTGTAGAGTAACAATGGGCATTGTTGCCCTGGATTGTTGACTATATAATCTCCTGGACCCCTAGATGCAAAGAAAACAACAAGTGGGAGAATGTTGGGTATGTGTTATATTCTTTGCATGTGTGTGTGTGGGCGCGTCAGATATGACAACTGTGTCTGACGATCCCAGATTTTTCTATTTTTAGCAGTTTTGTAAATTAATCCCGGATTAAGGGATTAGGGTTTTGGTATCTACGGAATACCTAAAAACATTGTATATATATTGTATAGTGAATGGTGAAATTCGATATAATGAATATAATAAAGGTTTTCTCAGTTGAGGGTTTCCGGTATAAAATCTATGTGTACTCTATGTATGAGCCATTGATTAATTCTGTTTTGCTTAAGAATCTATATTTATTGCTTTACTTCACAGATTTAAAACTTACAATTAGTAGAACATGAGGCACCGATATGAACATTTTCCACCACTCCGGGTTTAATCGCTCTGTCAAGAGGGACAATAGGTGAAATATTACCCAACTTCCCTTCATACAAAACATTGTGTGTTGATTCAGGAACATAGGAAATAACAACAACGATAGACGACGTCAAAATTCGTTGATAACTGTCTATGGTCTTAGGTTCCGGGAAGAGAATAGAACGATGATTCCCATCGTCCCATGGAGTATCTTCCATATACATGACTATCATGATCATCTCATCAGTGGGAAAACTCACATGAAATAGATTAGGAGACGTATCACAGAGAGAAGAAGAAGAAGGCATTGTCGATTGAATAACTTGATAAGCTGATTCTACCTGACTCAAAGGAATTCTGTTGTCACAATGAAGACAATCGTCAGAGCTAGGAACTATCCATGGGTCATAAGACTCAGGGTTTTCTCTAATAGAGGTCGATATCATGTTGATGGAGGTGACAAAAGGAGGAGGAATACTGAGTGGTGGAATAGGAAATGTATCCATTAACATTAAATCTTTTAAAAGACCCACGCTGATATTCTCATAACCGGGAGGTGTCTTCGAAATGACAGTTACGTTGCTAGTACGTGAATCGAAATTAAAGAAGGCCAGTTGATCGACAATAATGGATTTTCCTTGGTGTGGGAAACGTAACACACATAAAAGAGTAGAAACAACTGTGAGCAATGAATCAATCCAGCTATAGCCAAGTAGGAGGTTATAATCAAGAGGTGCATCAAAGAGCTCAACCTCGACATTAACCACCTTACCTTCTAACCTAATAGACAGTGAAGGAAGAACACCATAAGGTTTAAAACCTATACCATTAAAATCCTTAAGAGTATTGTGCGACTCGGTAAGGGCAGAAGAGCCAATAGATTTCCAACAATTGACGGACATAATGCAAGTCGAGGCTCCTTCATCAATAATGGTTCGACAAATATTCTTATTTTCCACAACAACTTGTATCTGAAATGCTAATTGAGGAGGAAGCCTTGGAATATGATCTTCCAAGTCAAAGATTATTAAATTGGTATCGGTAGGATCAATTCCAGCAATATCCTTTAACAACACCTTTCGTTGAATAGGACAAATTTGAAGGACTTCGAGAGCCGACATTGCAGAGGTTGCTTGAGCAAGGTCTTCTACAATACTGTAGTTTTGGGCAACACGCGCGTGAGGATTAAATGAAGAATTTCGAAGAACGCCCTTGGGAGGAGGACAAATAACCATATCTAGGCCTGATCGTTCGAGATGAAGAGGACCATTTGGAGGTGGAGTTGGTGGAGGAGGTTGAACCAACGGAGTTGGCAAATCATCAACTTTCTCTTTCGAAGGAGAATAATCTTTGGCTCGAGTTGCGATTGCAACTTCATTCTTCTTGGAGTCACCAATATACATAAGTACATAAGATGTGGTAGAGGGATAAGGTTGGTAATGAATGACCAATTGGGCATGCTGTTGAGAAGGAAATGGTTGTGATAAGACGACGGGTGTAGGAGGTGTCCCGATCCCTTGCAAGAAATTAGTAACCTCAACACGTAGTGGACAATCTTTCATATAATGATCCTCACCACAAATAAGGTAAGGATAACGAGGTTTACGCTTGTCTTTGTCATCAACAGGTTGTGTTTTGGGTTTCTCAGATTGTTTATTATTATTTTTGTCCTCCTTATTCCTACCCTTCGCTTTCTTTTTATTTTGATTTTTACTGGTAGGTGTAGATTGAACTGAATTAACTTCAGAGGTTTTACCAGGGGAAGGAGTCGGATTAGGAGTATTTTGTACATTAGAAGTAGTATACTTGGGATTGGCATGACTGGCTTGTTTAGACTCATTCTCAACATGAAAAGTGCCAATCACTCCATCAACAACATGAGAAGCTACTGGAGGTGTTGGGGTAGGATTCATAGATGGACAAGGAGCATCAGGGATCAAATCATATAGCATGCTCGTTTGTGAATAAATGAGATCCAGATATTGAGCACAACTAATTGCCTCCTCTTCAATGACAACACCACCCATGGAAACATGATGGGCTATGGGACCAATGAGTGATTTGGTAAACCACTCGGCCAACAATTGATCAGGAAGGGGGACTTTGATTAAGCGTCTTCTCCTCCTCCACTCATGAATATGATTGAAAATATGAGTCACAGATGATTGTTTAAATGAACTCAAAATTTCAGTTCCTGTCTCGTATCGAATTGGAAATTGGTAATGTGTTAAGAAGGCCATGGCTAAGGTATTGAAGTCATTAAGGAATCCTCATGGTAACTCAATATACCATTTGGCTGCTGAACCCGTAGAAGTTCGTTGGAAAAGTCGTAATCTAATGGAGTCATCCATCAATGAATTAGATGAACACCAAAGATGGAAAGTCATGACGTGATTATTTGGGTCTTCTCCCGATAGACCATCAAACTTAGGAATGTCTGATGGTAATTTGGATAGTATGACGGGCTAATAAGGAGAATGCAAAATAGGATCATTCAAAATCCTAGATAAATCTGGTAGATCCAAAGTAGCAAGAAAGGGTCACTGTCTGTTCACTTGAGGAAATTGGTAGTTTTTAGGAGGTAGTCCCATAGGTATACTAGTAGGACCATAAGAAGTTTGTATATAGTTAGATAGTCCTGACAGATTTGGTAGTGGAGGATTTTGAGTCGAATAACCAACACGAGTTGGTTGATTAGGTAAGCTCCCTTGGAAAGGAGCATTAGACTGAAAATTTTGACCCCAAGTAGGATTCATAGAACCTGGATATGGTTGTCCGAGATTAGGGGGTACAAAAGAATTAACTTGAGGATGTTTCCCTCCAGACGGTTGTTGATTCCCTTAGAAAGAAAGATTCCAAGGTTGATATTGTAATCCAGGTATACTTTGTCCATAAACTGTGTTATGGCCTCCAACTTGAGATTGCCCTCCAACTTGAGGTTGACCTCCAACAGGAATCTAAAAACCAAAAGTGACAAAATGATTGGTGCTTCCAACTTGATTGGAGCTACTAGGTCCAAGACGATTAGATCCTCTAGGAGAAGGTGGAGGAGGAACATAAGGCCCCCCGGAGAGAACCTGGGTAGGTGTAGGAACGAAATTACAAGTAACATTGTACACAGGAGGAACAAAAATATTAGACCCTCTGGATGGATTCTGGGCACAAATGGCAATGGAAGTATTCAAAGCATTATACCCAGGGGGAAGTGATAGATTTGATCTAAGCGGAAGTGGTGTTCCAATAGGAGGTTGAGTGATTACCACATTTTCGGTAGAAACAGATGTAGTTTGTAGGACCATGGTGGAGTTAGCGAGCTGGAGAGGAAGAATCGAGTGAGAACCAACCAACAATTGGTCTAAAACCATGACGAAATTACTGGTTATGCTAGTGAAATGATCTAAGCGTAATGTATAAGTAGTAGAAGTCACAGGCGTTTGTGATGCCATAGGTTGATTAGAAGTTCTTGAGCGTAAATGGCTCATTCCTAGTTTATAAAAAATATCTTGTTCCGAAGAAGTTCTCCAAATAGTACGACTAGGACTGGGAGAGCTAGGATTAAAATTTCCAGTAGTGTGAACTAGAGTCCTAAACGAATCGCTTTGAAAAAGCGGATCATCTACACCAGAATCTGCGTGAGGCCCAATAGGTATTCTAGTATAATCTTCAGTAACAATGTCTCCCGATGAATTTAGCCATGGAAAAAATGGATCTTGTCTAATACTCAATAACGGATTTATGGGAAGTATTGACTCTTCCAATGGAGTTGAACTTCCAATCTCAGAGGCTATGTTGTTATTGACTACTCCTTTAGGAGAACTCTGGTGAGTTAGGAAACAAAGGAATGCAATCTTCTAGATCTTCCAGAGGTAGCCCTTGCATCCTATGTGAACGATGACGCTGATATTGGCCGCACCAAATAAAGAACGAAACAAATCTATGGCCAACTAGAGAAACAAACAACACTCAGTAATAAAATCTAGAAATCAAACAAGCAAACAAACCTTCACATTTCGAAGTCACTAGTTGGTGATGAAATCCAACGTTGTGAAATCAAGACAAGAAGGGGCTAGGATAAAGTGGGTGGAAAAGTTACGTTGACAACCTGCTTAACGGACTTACACCCTGGTGCAAGCTCCCACACATAATTGTGGGTATACCCTCCAAGGAGCTCGAGTGAGTTTGGTCAACATCGATTCCAAGTACCGTGAAGACTTGCCCCTCCATAGTCACCTCGTGTAAAGAACCTAAAGATATAGGCCACTAAGGTTACCAATTATGACAATGATGTTTGGGGAAACAATCGACAATTCGATCCACATGCAAAGACATAGTATCTAAGCTCGAAATCAATTCAAGAAGTTCCCCAAAGGATTTTATTCTCAAGTGACCCCCAATAATACATGCAATCTCAACACTAAGACCAACAAAGCAGGGTGAGTAACTTTGCCATTCCTAATGCAACCTCATGATTGACCCTTGTGTTAGAAGGGCTTCCCAGGACAAAATGTAGTAAGTGGATTTGAAATCTCCCTATCACAAGATACTATTGTGTGTTTTGATACTTTGGAGAGTGTGCCTTACAACCTATTCCAAAGCGCTATCCTAGCTAATGTTGGTGTAGATAATTTCTAGAAAATAAAAGTTACAAATAAATTGTAAAATTGCGTTGTATTTTAAAGGTTGTTGCTTACTCAAAAGGGAAACGTAAATGAAACTGATGATGTATGTGACATTGACCCAATAAAATGCAAGAAGAGATGATTATGCAATCTTTTAATTCGATGAACACTAATTACCATATGGAGAATGTGTCTCTTTTTGAAATACAAAAGCTACAAAACACAATTTCTCAATTTTTGAACAAAAAAGATACCAAATAATCAAATGTAACAATTTTCAAAAACTTACTAAATTTTCCAATTTTTCTCTTTTAAGAAATATTTCGAATGCAACAATTTCCTTATAAAAAATTACTAAAAAGAATAATGACTTCAGTTCTTTCTCTCTCAAATCAGATCAGAGATGTAATGAAGAAAAGAAAGTGTAATCCAAGAAAATTAACACATTCTCCACACTATTCCCAAATCAAACCCATAATATAGACAAAAATGAAACGATAAGAAAACATTTTGTCAAATACAAAACAAAAATGGCCTTTCAATCAATTAACAATCCAGAAAGTAAAAACAATCCAAAAATTCAAATAAATCAAGGATTCTTTGTCGAACAAGCACTCAGGACCAAGATCTAGAGATTATACCCCTATGACAAAAACTAACAACAAAACTTGCAAAATTTATAAAGAAAGTATTCAATTTTCGAAAATAAATCAAATGAAAGCTTCAAAATTAATAATCAATCATTCACTAGTGTCAGAAGTTCATCCCAGGCAGTTGAGGCAAAACTGGGTAGAAAAAAGAAAAAATGGCGATCTCCAACAATTCCTACAAAAATCGTCACAGGTTGCAGTGTAGCACAGTGTGACGATCTAGGGTCGTCGCATGCTACCAATAAGGTACAGTGTGACATCGTCGCACTGGTCTGCACTAGTAGAGTGTGACATCAGAGGATCGTCATCGGTTGTCTAGAGAGTACAGTGCGAAGATCTCTGAAAATAAAGGAAAATGGGAAGAAAGACAAAAATTCTCACTGAACTTTCATACCTGGAGAGTCAAAATGGATCACCCACAGACTCGAAGAATGAAATGAACCAAAAGAAGGCAGGCTACAAGCAAATGAGAGGCAAAAAACCAAAAAAAAAATCGTATCCCCAGTATGGTCGTCAATTTTGTTATCGGACTAATTGGTAAGTGAAGACACAAACAGATCTCCCTAACTTCCACAGGAAACTAGAACAAAACAAAACATAATACATACTTCATCTTAAACTTTATTGTCATATAAACTAGTTTAGTGAGTTACAAGTGACATACCTTGTAAATGATGCTTGATCCTCGCTAGTGTCGTCCTTGTAGCTCCTTCCTCGAGTTTGCAGAATGATAAGCCTGTCTAAGAATCACAAACCAACAAAGAGGGAAAACAAAGATATGTATATTCTAATGAAGTCTATGTATAAGATCAAAGAATTATACAATAAAAGACAAGATGATTTTATAAGGAAGAAATGTATTACTGTATTAAATTAAATGGAAAGTGGAGAATACAACCCATGCTTTGATGTTGCAAGGTCCCCTTTCAATGGCTCCTTGCTTCAACACACACACCTTTGCTCCAATGCCTTGAAGAAGATCCACAATATGTCGTGAAGAACTAAAGCAAAGCTCTCAAGTATAATCTGAAGTAGAACTCTCCATACAAATCTTAGCCTATTCAACCTTAGCCTTTTCCATGATAGATCCCTCTTTATTAGTGTGAAAGAGAGATGGATGAGGAGATTAGGACGATCCCACTAAATCAGAGAAGCGAGTAAGATCTAAACCGATCGGAGGCCACCTCATCTTCTAGAAGATTCCCTTCTAGAAAATTCGTGAAATTTGACTTTTCCTATGCTTTAACCATCGTCACACCCTATGCACAAGTAGCATGCGACGACGTCACAGTCTAGTTTTAGGGTAGAGTGCGACGATCAAACATCGTCGCACCCCATGCATATAGTAGGGTGCGACGACCTTCCTTGTTATGGTTTTTGAAAGAGGAAAGCAAACCACTTTTCTCATGGATAAAGTCTCTTTTAATATTTTTAGGGAACATGAACACATGTTATCAGTTTGATCTGAAATTTAATTTGATCTTTAACCATTACATGCATGTGAATTTTTTAATTGTTAACCATCTTTATGAATGCAAAATTAAAGAACATTCATCAAGCACATAAACATGTAAGCATACTATCTATGAACAAGAATTGGTAAAGGAGTTCACCAGACTTCCTGGCTACGTCTCCGGGCCACTTTCCAAATGGGAAGGCCAATAGATTAAGTATTCAAATTGCTTACAAAGTGACTTCTGATTTTTGTCTGTCATATACAGTAACAAACTTCAACAACAGCTGCAAGATGAAATTCTGAGACTTTTAAGTATAAACATGGATACCTTTCTATGTATCTGGAAGGTTCCGTGAGCACTTTTCTGTCTGGATGCCTGAATGCAAAAACTGAAGCTGGATATGGAATCCTTGCAAAAAACCAAGACTTTTGAGTATAAACTCGATATATTTCAGAAATTGGACTTTGAATGCCCTTCTTGGCACAATTCCCAAATCTGCCCCTGATTGTACACTCCGTACGACCTCGGGATGTGTGTCAATTCCGTACCACCTCGAACTATGTGCAAATACCACCTCAGTCTACGTGAAAATTCATTTCCATCACTGTGCAACATCACCTCGATATTTGTGCCTGTCTCTGCTTGCATCTAAATTCCTTTTTGGGATCCGTGCACATGCCTCATTTAAATAATAAAATCAAATTCAAAAAGAGGCGTGGGCCATTGGCCACGTGCCCACCCAAATCCCGTACTTTTCGACACTTTTTATGTTTTGTGCACCACCCATTGTCACTTCCCATAGTGGTGGTGGGTTGGTAGCTGTGGTTGTTATAGTGGGTGGGAGGGCGGAAGTCACGGTGTCAAACCCGCTAGCTTCTCCTCCTTTGCGCGATTTGGTATACATTTGTTTTATCATATGGTATGTATGCGGTGGTATACCATATTTAACATATGGTTTATAACATGGTTTAAATACTATAGTTGGCACGCGATTTGGGTTTTAATACTATATGGTGCATTTTTTAATATGGTTGGCGCGATTTAATACTATATGGTTGGCGCGATTTTAATACCCATTATATGGTGCGCTTTGCTATAGTATTACATTTGATTTTTTAACATTATATTTTGGGTTTTTCATATGGTTTTTGATATACATTTAAATACCAAGGGGATGCCTCGGTGTTGGCAAGTTCAAGAGCTAGGCCCTTTACCACCCCTTTTTTCAAACCATTTCTAATTATATTTAACCCATTTTTAACCATTTTTAACCATCTTTGACGAAACTTCCATTGCTTATATCTTTGTCATCTGGAGGTCGTTTTTCCTGAAACGAACGTCACCGGAAAGCTGTTGACGAGATCTTCCACTTTGTAAGCTTTAATTTTCTATTTGAATACTTTAACTCTATCAGATTTTGAGATGATACACCTGGATCACAGTTGATCACTGAGGTGACCAAAATAATGTATAACAGTGACAATACGACGTTGACGCAAGCGCTGACTAGGATGTTAATGTGCTAGTACAAAACCAATGTGGCATACCATACAAATTATGACATCAATATGATGTGGCATGTTGATTGGGCGTTGATGTGGCCATGTGGATGATGACTTCAACATGATGTGGTATGCTTACTGGGTGTTGATGTGGTAGTATGGATGATGATGCTAGCATGATTTGGCATGCTGACTAGGCTCTAACGTGCCCTAGCGTACGTATGACATCATCATGATGTGGCATGATGACTTGGAAAACCGTACAACTGACGTGGTAGACCGCACGGATGATGTGGCAACATGACGTCAGCAGGGTGATGTGGCAACACCAGAGGCCACAATGTGTCACCCAAAAATGGATTTTTTGTTCACCACTTGGGCCAATAAAAAAGTGCCACGTGGCACTCCCAGGAGGTGCCACATGGCTCACTTGCAGCAGGACACGTGGTAGTGACGTCAATAGAGGATTGGCATGCATTTAGAGATCCATACAAGCATTTAAAGCAGGTTGTACGACCTGTTTGGCGTGCATTTCAAGGTAAAGAGTCGAGGGGGTTCCAGAAGTCACAGTGACAAAATTGGATGAAAGTACAATCATTTTTGCACAATTTTTCACCATGAATCCACTACTGCAGTCATAATTTGGATATGAGTAGTGGATTTCTCATGACTGAAGCCCACTTTTTTCATTAATGCATGCCATGAAAATCAAGGCAGAGAGCCCAAGAGGGGTCCAAAAGTCACAGTGTCAAAATTTGACAAAAGAACAGTCATTTTTGCACAATTTTTCGCCACAAATCCACTGGTGCAGTCATAATTTGGATCCGAGCAACAAATTTTTGGGCTGATGGCAGAAGCCCACTTTTGTCATTAATGCATGACATATTTTTCGAGGCAGAGTTGCACCTTTCAGAACAAGTCGAGTTTACAGTCAAAAGTTGAAGAATGACGAGACAAACATGTTGATGTTGTGTATGCCAAAATTTGAGCAGTTGGTTGAGCGCCTTGGCACGAAAACCAACGTAATTTTTATGCATTTATGGTTTTTTCCTCTTTTTGAAAATTGCAAGAGGATGAATGTATGTTGCGTATTCTGGTGATCTATGAGTGTTGTAGTAGGGCAACAAGATCTGAGTTATTACAGAAAGTTCATTGTTTGAGCCTTACACACAAACCAAGACGGTGCGGTAAGACACCATTTTGACACTTCAACATAAAGTAGTCATGCTTACAGTGAAAAGTCCCTGAATTGTGAGATGAGCATGATGATGATGGTGTTTGGCTTGTTTATTATGTGCACATGTTTGTAATGGGGGGATTTTAAGAACCATAGAGTTGCCACTAGTGCACATTTTGTTGAAATAATGTAACTGCAAAGTGTATTCTTATTCTTATTTGATATATTATTCATTGGATCAATCCCCATTGTGGATTGATCATGTTGGCTATTGTAAAAGGACCAAATCCCGTTTTGCGGATTGGTCATAATGTAATTGCAATAGGCAGAAAGAGAAGTTGGCCCCAGAATATATTAAAGAAGCCTCGAAATATAATAAAGGTGGTTATAACCACCCATAAGAAGAAGTCGGCCCTGCTAGTGAAAAGACACTTCCACACATGCCAGACTTGTATAAATAAGGAGGCTAGCGCCTCACTTAGACACACACTCACTTGTTCATTGAGAGACAAGTTTCAGAGCTGCAGTTGGAGAAGAGAGAGAGAGAGAGAGGCACATCTTTGGGAGAGGGCATTTTGTACTTGTTTGAGTTATCTCTTGGCATTGTATTGGCTATCTATAATAAGGAAGTTTTGTTGGGTTTTCTTCCATTAGAGGGTTTCCCGGGATAAATGTTGTGTCTCTTGTGATTGTGTATTTCTTAGTGATCTCATCTTATGTTGTTGTTATCTATTGAAATGCAAAGAACTATAATAATGGCTTAAACATTAACATGGTATCAGACCCAAGATGAAGAGAGCATATTTCACAAGAGAAAAGTGAAAAACGTCACTGTTGCTGTACATACAAATTAGGGTTTTTTGTTGGAGAGGTAATTCAGCCCTAAAACCATCTAGAAAAGTGCACCCTCCCCAAAGGATCATTTTGGCACCTTCAACGCACCTTTTCAGTGTCTAGATCTCCCAGAAAGTGAAACCCTAGTTTCAAAAAGTACCAGAAGTACCAGAAAACCAGAGTACCAAAGGTACCAGAAAACCAGAAGCACCAGTCCAGAAATACGCAAATCAAGTTTGAAGGGGTAAAAGTTGGATTTTCTCAGATCCAAGCACACCAAGCTACTTGTCTCAGCAAAGCACACCTCCTGGTAAGTTCATAATTTGATTTTGAACATTTTCATTTTTGGACATTTTCCCAGCTTCAAGTAAAAGATGTCTGCAAGTGTTAAGCTTGTTGACAAGCTAGAAGGTGTGGAAAACTTCCGTGCCTTGAAATATAGGATTGGTATCATTCTTGAATAGAATGATCTAGCAATATTCGTCAAAGAAGAAGTGTCGGAGCCCGTCGATGCTACAGAAAAAGCAAAGCACCAAAATGACACAATCAAGGCCAAAAGAATCATTGCAGACTCAATCAAAGACCACCTGATTCCCTATGTGTCATCAAAGAAGACTCCAAAAAAAATGTTTGATGCCCTAAACAAACTATATGAAGGAAAGAACATAAATCGGAAGATGAATCTTAGAACTCACCTCAAGAATACAAGAATGCAGAAAAGAGAATCAATCCAAGAATACTTCTCCAGAATATCCCAATTCAAAGAACAACTAGAAGCAATTGGAGATACTATAGATGAAGACGAACTTATAATGACGGCCCTAAATGGTCTCACAAGACCTTGGGATGCATTCATCCAAATGATTTGTGTCAGAACAAAGAAACTAAAGTTCGACAGTCTATGGGAAGAATGCATTCAAGAAGAAGCAAGAGTAGCTAACCGAGAGGCTTTACTAGCAAGAGATGAAGATCAAGCCCTAGCTACTCACACTAAAGGAGGAAGAGAGAAGTCTTACTTCTAGAAAGAGACTTAAAAAGAGTCTCAACCCCAAAACAAATTCAATCATAAAGAATCTCATCCAAGGAGATTTCAGAAGAAAGGACAACGAAAGGAAAGAGATCACTCATTTGTATAATGCTACCATTGTGACAAGGTGGGACACATTGCGAAATTTTGTCCAACTAGACGAGAAGAATACAAGAGGAAACAAAAGAGGCACCATGCCCATGGAGTTGAAGATGAAGAGCCACCTGCAAAGATGTTAAGAGAACAAATTAAAGAACATGTATTAATATCGGCCCTCTCAGGATCGGTAACACCTGGAGAGGACACTTGCCTCATTGATAGTGGTGCCTCCAAGCACATGGCAGGACAAAGAGATATTCTCTCTTACATTTCAGAAAAGAAGTTTTCTCAGAAAGTGACACTTGGAGATGATTACCAATATCCCATCAAGGGAGTGGGAGAATCAAACTCAAATTGAATTCAGGGAATTCAATGAAGATGAAGGACGTACTCTATGTACCAGGTTTGACAAAGAACCTACTCTCCATTTTATCTTTAGAAAAGAAAGGATTCAGAATTGCCTTTATAGATGGAGAAGTTCTTATGTGGGCTAAAGGAGAAACCTTAAATGGAGCAATCATCATTGGAAGTGAAGAAAATGGCTTGTATAAGCTAAAGGGCCACTTAGAGGCTTCCATGACCCACGCCATTGAAAACTCATGTGAACT
>JASDQU010337127.1:0-12584 GCA_032191745.1 Picea mariana | reverse complement strand
TTGTGCTAGTTATTGACCCTCAGTAAGCTAGAAATAACCATATAAACCTATAAAACTCAATATGTATCTCATGGAAGCTATAGAAAACTACAATGGAATATTTTGTTGAAATCCATCTTCAAGCTTCGGTACCTTCACTTGAGGTCTGTACTGATTACCAGAATACGAATTTTTTCATATTGACTACCAGAAGCAGAGGACCTCTTTCGTCCAGTGAGGGACGGACCCACGGCACAAAATTCAGAAGCGCTCGTTTTGATCATGGTAGGGTTTGAGATTTGGACTACGTTCACCGGTAGAGATGTGGACCTGTTAGAATTGCAGAATTTTGTTGTTGAACTTATCCGTTCAGAAATCTTCTCCTCCATATTTTTCTGGGAGGTCTGAATTTCGAAAAGGATATCTAACCATTCTTGGCAGCTTGTATCATTGAATCTATCTAAATTCGCTATATGCAAAACCTTTCATTCTGAATCACGAGACCTAGCAGAGACTATATTACGATAGTAGAACGTTAACACTTAATTTTCGAGTTGTAAGTCTGGGAGAAAGGGATAGAAGGAAGCAGGCGAGAAAGTTTAGGGAACACATGAAGATAAGGAGACCATAGTTTTCACAAGTGGGATTTATAGGATGGAATCATTATCACTGTGATCAAATTTATGATGCAACGTTCATTGTTTTTTTTTATGGAGTGGGTTAATTCAGAGTAATTTTTTTCCAGAGTTACTTTTTTAGCAGGTTTTTTATTGGTTTGTTTTTAAATTTCTAGACAGTCCAGAACTTTGATCAATTTTTTTGATCATCGGAGTTGGTTTAAAATAGGATAAAACTTTTGAAATAATCCATAAAATTTTGATCCATCTAAACTCAAATTATCTTTAAAAATTTGACTAAATTTAAATCTATTTTTTTCTTGAAAAACGAATAAAGAAAAGAAGAATTGCTCCCATGTTAACCTACTCCTATTTTTACGGATATGTTCTGATAAAGCCCGATAAGACATAAACATTCACGTGTGTGGAATATAGCCGAATAAGACATAGGCATTCACGTGTGTGGAATATAGCTGGATAAGACATAGGCATTCACGTGTGTGGAATATATCTCCGTATGGTTTGTCCATTTGAATCTTTATTTGGACACGTCTACATATGTTCCTCTCTTAAACGTTAAGCACCCTGGATCAGGGTTGGAATTTCAAATTTCAATATCCTTTTAAATTTGATGGTTTCTCTACATTATATATCCGTTTTGACAGATTTAATTAAAAACGTTAACGTTTTATAAAAAAATTATTTGACGAGTAAATCACCCAGTGACGAACAATTTGCCCATCAAATTCCATCCTTGCCGGGGACAGGGACAGCTGTATAACTTTGTACAAATTTATTGTAACTATCAATACTGCTGTATCCTAAAGGCTGTATTCTAAATGATGTAAGAAATTGTTTTATTTTAGGTTGAAAAAATAAATTTTAAACAACAAAAACAAATAATAATATAATAATATATGCAAATCTATATTAAAAGATTTAAAAAAAAATTTATTTCAATAAAAACTTGTTTAATTTTAATAGTTCCTAATCATTTGTAGAAAATGAGATCAAAGATTTTTCTGCGGTGCTTAAGGTTTGCATCACCTATAACGTAAATTCCACATTTTTTTTTCTTAATCGAAATATTAATGGAAATATTATCAATGTGGAAATATTATCAACCTTTGTTTGTTTAAATGTATATTTCAATGAAATTATTTCCATTCAATGACAAGTCATCATTTTAAAATATTTAATAAAAAAAAATATGTGTTGAACAATTAAACGGAATCACATTAAATGTTTTTGTTAATGAAATTTGTATATATGAATATAAATTTGAATATGGTGGAAATAAAATTACATATTACTTTGTATGAAGAGGAGTAAGCAATTCATGAAAATATTAAGTTATGTTAAAATTATCTTTTAGATTAGTAAGGATAGGGCATGTTAAAAAATTGTTGTTCATTATCAACCTCTTTTGTATTACAAAGTTTATAAATTATTTAATCTAAGGGTGTTTTAGGTTAGTTCAAACCCTCATTTTAGTATCGGAGGTTATGAATATTGGTCTTGAGTGTTGGATTTTTTTTTTAGATTCTCTAAATTATAAATTATAAAATATTGGTGCTCTTTTAACTTCCTGATCTAGATGGATCTCGGTGGCCTCCCACCTATTCCAACTAGCTTATTTTGACAGTTTTCGAGTTCGACAGTTTTTTCCTAGTTTTTGGGTCCCTGGCTTTCGAGGTTGTTTTGAGGCCCTAAAAAAGTTTTTTAGGGCTCACCACAATCAGTCTATAGAAAAATTCAAATTCTGGCGACAACATATGTATTCCTCGGATATACCTTTCCAACATGATATCATGCACCTAAAAACAAGATCGTATGCAAAAGTTACGACCTCGAGAAGTTGATGTACTAGTTTACCTCAACAGGGCCCACATGACTTATGGCGCTTCATCTCCTAGGATTAGGTTTTTGGATGTCTAGGATTTTGACATTCTTGTTTATTGTAAAAAGACTTGGAGAGCCTCATCGTAACCATCTTCTTGCGATTGAGCGCAATCGTCACATCTCTTCTCAGAGATAAGCTGCCACCACTCTAGCAATATTGTTTTCCGCTGCATTTTACAGTTTCAACTCATTTTCTTATTGAATATAAACCAATTTTATTGTATCTCTGTTATTGTATATCTGTTATTCTTGTGTCTTCGTGTTAAGAATAATAATAATCTATATTCATTTTTTCTCTTCTCATAAAATATGGATCAGTGGTATCAGAGTGGTCTGCTCCTTGTCATTCCTAATGCATGTCCCCGACAAGGCCAAGGTACAAAGAATTGGGTCTCGAGCGTATTTCTCTTGAGGACAAAATCTCTTGCACTCCCAAGTGACCTCTCATGGAGGGATGAAAGAAAGATGACAAGATAGGAGATCCTAATCCATGTGGATATCGGTGTCCACCGACCTATTCCACTAGCTTGAAAAACAATTTTTCACCTTAGCAGTTATTTGGGTTCCAAACTTCTAGGGCCATTTTGAGGCCCTAAAAAACATTTTTGGGGATTTGGGGCCTAGGTGACAATCGAAGTCATTGACCTGGGCGAGTTGAAAATTTGTCTTCTCATTGAGACCTTTCCAACGGGCTATCATGCACCTAAAACAAAGATCGTATGCAAAAATTACAATCTCAGGAAGTTGATGTACTAATTTACTCCAATGGGGCCCACATGAATTTTGGCACTTCATCTCCTAGGGTTAGGTTTTCAGATGTCTAGGGGTTTTGACATTCCTGTTTATTGTAAAAGTCCTTTAGAGCCTCATTGTAACCATCTTCTTGCGGATGAGCGCACCCATCACATCTCTTCTCAGAGATAAGCTGCCATCATTTGATCAAGCTTATTTTCCACTACATTTTATAGTTTCGGCTTATTTCCTTATTGAATAGAAAACCAGTTTTACTGTATCTCTATTATTCTATGTTAAGAATATTTTAGTAGTCTGTATTCATTTTGTTTTTCTCATAAAATATGGATCAATGGTATCAGAGAATTTTTTTCCTTGTCATCTTAATGCATGTCCCCAACGAGGTCGGGGTACAAAGAATTGGGTCTCGAGCTTGTTTCTCTTGAGGAAAAAATCTCCACTGCACCCAAGCGACCTCTTAGGGCAGGAGAAAAGAAAAATGACGGGACAGAAGATCCTTTCAAAACGTTTCTTAAGGAATCCCTCACACAACAGAGGAATGCGGTAATGGATAATTTTGTGCAAATACTTCGACGACTACCAACAAGAGACAGATCTTCCTGGAGCAGAGGCACCACCTCCTTCATGGTACAAATCAATTTCGATATTCCTATATTTGAAGGTCAGATAAACACAGATGTCGTAGATAAGTGGTTGAATCTACTAGAAGGGTATTTTTTTGTTCATAACTTTTCGAATAGAGAAAAGATTACTTTTGCGCTCCTCAAAGTCATTCCCCGTGTCAAAGATTGGTGGGAAACTTTCTGTGAGCAAAAGGAAATAAGGGAACCCTAATTATTTACAGTCGCGACCACTTGGGAATCCTTCAGGGATGTTATTAAGGAACAATACTACCTTGTCGGAAGTTATGATGACTTGTATACCAAATGGACCACACTGCGGAAAGAAAGAGACCAAGCAATGCTAGAGTTCACAAATATCTTCCATACCTTGCACACCATGTTGGGTATCAAAGACTCGAAGATACATCTAGTTCTCTGCATAGATACATCTAGATCGAAATGGAAATTCTAGAAATATCATCCTTGGGAGTGGCCTACTGATATGCCTTCAAAATTGAGTGGAAGCTCAAACAAAAGACTCGACAACTTGGGTCTGGGAACCCTGCACAACAAAAGCCAGGAAAGGGCGGCCCCAACCCACATAACAAAGGACAGAGAAAAGATTGTAGCATCAGGACAACCAGTCCAAGCCATAAGAAAAGAAGGACATCGGAAAGACAAAAAGAGATACCGGGAAGTGGCGCAACTTCCATAAGATCCCTTGGCATAAAACTGGTGACTGTCGCTCAAAGCAGTCATTGTTGGCCAAAGTGAAATCCTCTGAATTAGATGCAGGTTCTAACTTTGATTCAGAACCAAAAAGGGGAAGACAGATCATTGACACGGAACCCAATGCCACTGTTGCTATCACCAAGCTCCAGACTGGTGAGCCAGACAAGTCACAAGAAGGAGAGTGCCTCTTCCATTCACAAATGTGGCTAAAAGGCACTCGATTTCACTTCATCATTGATAGCGGTATCCAGAAGAACCTCATATCAATAGAGCTTGTCAAGCGGCTAGGCCTATCGACAACGCTGCACCCAAAACCCTAAACCATTGGATGGCTACGCCAAGGAAGCGATCTTCACATCAGCCAACAGTACCAACTGACATACGACATCAATCCCTTCAAAGATGAGGTATTGTGTGATTTTTCTCCTCTTGAAGTTTGTAATTTTCTTTTGGGCCAACCTTGTTTATGGAAATTTCATGCTGTATATGAGTCTAAGCCTCATAGTGTTATTATTACTTTGAACATGAAATTGTATAGGATACCTGAGGCAATCCCTCCTAGTGTTATTTCCTTGATCTCTACCAAGCAATGCAGGAAATTCATCTCTTAGGCTGAGAAAATTATCTTCTTCATGATTCTCTCTCAGAGTGAGCGAAAGATCACAACCACATCTAGGGCCTCCACGACCAATCTCTCCACACAATAGAAGCAAGTGGATAAGGTCATGGAAGAATACTTAGATATCTTCTCCTCTCCTACCAGGGTACCTCTGCACTGTCAGGTTAAGCATCCCATCGATCTAACCCTAAGCGCATTGTTGCCCAATGGGTTAGTCTACGACTGCTCTCTGTTAGAAAATGAGGAGAAGCCAGTACCCGATTCCCCGAATCGATGACCTTCTTGATCAACTCAAAGGATCCAAATACTTCAGTAATATTGATCTGAAGTATGGCTACCACCAAGTCCCAATAGAACAAATAAATGTATGGAAGACTTCCTTCAAGTCAAAAGATAGTCTTTTTGAATGGTTGGTCATGCCCTTTGGTTTGAAAAATGCTTTAGCAAATTTTATGAGGATGATGGACGATATCCTGTGACCTTTCACCAATACTTTTGTAGTGGTATATCTAGATGACATCCTCATCTACAACAAGAATTGCGTGGAACACTTGCAACATATTCAACAGGTTATGCACACCCTATGACAACACAAACTATATGCAAACTTGGAAAAATGCTCCTTCGTCATGGACAGGGTCCATTACTTAGGCTACATCGTTGATCACCATGGTGTGCATGTGGATCCAACTATGATTTAGGTCATTCATGACTAGCCAACCCCAACCACACTCACTGAACTTCATAGATTCTTGTTCCTCACCAATTTCTATAGCAAGTTTGTGAAGGGATTCTCTAATATCGTATGGGCCCTCAGCCAAGTAGATAGGGGTGGCGGTAAGGAAAAAATTGTGTGCGGCATGTCCCAAAAACAAGCCTTCGATGACTTGAAGAAGTCTTTATGCTCATCCCCGGTACTTTCATTGCTAAACTTGCAACATCCATTTGAGATTGAGACAGATGCTTTAGACTATGCTATGGGCATCATTCTCACTCAATACGTCCACCCCATGGAATATCATAGTGACATACTATCAGATGTTTTCTGTAAGTACCCTACTTATGACAAATAAATGTACTCCATTGTGCAAGACTGCTGCTAGTGGAGACATTACATTCTTGGGAAGGAGACAATCATCCACACTGATCACAAGCCACTACAGTTCATGCAGACCCAAGGAAAATTTCAAAATGACCACCATAAGAAGTGGTCAACATACTTATAGCAGTTCCACCTCAATATCAAGTATAAAACAAGAAGTATCAACCGAGTTGTTGACTTCCTCAGTCGACATCCAGTCGCAAAACTCACCACGATGCTAGACTCTTACGACCATGAGACCTCTGGATGGCCCCACCTCTACGAGATAGACCTTGACTTCTCCACCACCTACCAAATGTTGGGTGCCAACTCAATGGTCGATAATTTTCATCTTCAACATGGGTTGTTGTGTCGTCTAGGTCGTCTTTCTGTTCCATCAAGCAAGCGTGGAAAGATGATTTAGGAAGCTCACTATAGTCGGGTGGCAGAACACTTTGGCACCATAAAGACAGTGGCAGTGCTGCAGAAACATTTCTACTAGCTGACACTTCGACAAGCTATCGGCAAGTATATCAGGTCCTGCACCGCCTGCACTATTGCCAAACCAACCACTAAGAAACATGGCATGTACACCCCTCTGCGTACTCCTAATAGGTCATGGGAATCCATATCAATGGACTACATGGTGGGCCTCCCATACACCAAGAAGGGAAATGACTGTGTTTTTGTGGTTGTTGATCACTTTTCGAA
Source organism: Picea mariana (assembly GCA_032191745.1). Lineage (NCBI taxonomy): Eukaryota > Viridiplantae > Streptophyta > Pinopsida > Pinales > Pinaceae > Picea > Picea mariana. The sequence goes on along the minus strand of JASDQU010337127.1, from coordinate 5,588 downwards.
GATGGCAATTCTAGCCGCCTGCAAGAATAACATCACAACAGAAGCCACTACCAAGCTTTTCTTTGAATGAGTATGGGTACATTTTCGGATTCCACAAACCATTATCTCAGACCGTGATATTTGGTTTCTCAATTCATTTTGGTCGAGCCTCTGGTCAATGTTGGATACCAAGCTCACCAAATCCACTTCCTTCCATCCCCAGACAAATGGACAAACTGAGGTCATCAATCGGATGGTCGTACATATCCTGCGCATGTACAATTCAAAACACCCCTGCACATGGGATGAGAGTCTTCCCTATGTCTATAATATCTACAACCGAGCCCTGCATAGCTCAACTAGCCATAGCCCCTTTTAGGTCGGGTTGGGATTACATATCTTTTTTTCAGAGCTACTTTTCCAGCAGGTTTTTCGTCGGCTTGCTTTTAAATTTCCATCCAATCCAGAACTCTGATCGATTTTTTGAGCATCTGAGCTGGTTTAAAAATGGGAAAAAACCTCTGAGGTAATTCATGTACCATTGATCCATCGAAACTCAAACTACCCTTAAAAATTTCACTGAATTCAGATCCGTTTTTTTGCTTAAAAAATGAACATCAGGAGGAAAGATTGCTCCCATATTAACCTGTTTTTTACAGATTTCATTTCGATAAAGCCGGATATGACATAGGCATTCACGTGTGTGAAATATACCTCTGTATGGTTTGTCCATTTAAATCTTTATTTCGACACATCTACAGTTGTCTCTCTCTTAAACATTAAGCATCGGGGACGTTAAGCACCAGGGACAACTGTATGACTTTGTATGAATTTTTTGAAACTATCAATACAGCTGTATCCTAAATGTTTTAGGAAATTATTTTTTTCCAATGATATTTTAGGAGGATATTTATTCAAAATCCGGTGATAAATTGTTACATATATAAATTTGAGTAATTATTTATGTATAATCTAAACGATCTTCAAAAAAAAATTATTTCAATAAAAACTTGTTTAATTTTAATAGTTACTAATCATTTGTAGAAAATGAGATCAAGATTTTTGTGCGGTGCTTAAGGTTTTCTTCACGTTTAACTTGAATTCCAGATTTTTTTCTTAATGAAAATATTATCAACGTGGAAATATTATCAACTTTTGTTTAAATGTGTATTTCAAATAAATTATTTCCATTCAATCAGAAGTCATCGTTTTTAAATATTTCTTCTATTATATAAAAAAATTTAATAAATAAAATATATCATAAACAGATTTAATAAATAAAATATATCAAATTTAATAAATAAAATATATCAAAAATATTGGCAGCTAAGTAACATTTTAATAAATGTATCACGATAGTACAGAGACTAAAATTAAAAAAATGTGTGTTGGACAATTAAATGGAATCTCAATAAATGTTTGTATTAATCAAATTTGTATATTTGCATATAAATTGGAAGTTATGTTGAAATCATATTTTAGATTAGTAAGGGTTAGGCATGTTAAAGAAACGGTTATTCATCATCAATTTCCTTTATATTACAAAGTCTACAAATGATTTAATCTAATGGTGTTTTAGGTTAGTTCAAACATTCATTTTAGTATTGGAGGTCATGAATATTGGTCTTAAGTGTTGGATATTTTTTTTAGATTTTCTGAATTATAAATTATAAAATATTGGTGCTCTTTTAACTTTGTAATCCACTTGGATGTCAGTGGCCTCCCACATATTTCAACTAGCTCATTTTGACAGTTTTCCAGTTTCACAATGTTTTCCTAGTTTTCAGGTTTGTGACTTTTGGGGTCATTTTGAGGCCCTAAACAACGTTTTTAGTGCTTGCCATAGTTAGGGAATAGAAAAATTTAGACTTTGATGGAAACATGTGTAGTCCTCGGATAGGCCTTCCCAACGAGATATCATGCTCCCAAAACAGAGATCGTATGAAAAAGTTACGATCGTGGGAAGTTCATGTACTAGCTTGCCCCAATGGGGTCCACATGACTTTTGGCACTTCATCTCCTAGGGTTAGGTTTTTGGATGTCTAGGCTTTTGGAATTCTTGTTTATTGTAAAAAGGCTTGGAGAGCCTCATTGAAAAAATCTTCTTGCGAATGAGTGCAACCATCACATCTCTTCTTAGAGATAAGTCGCCACTATTGTAGTAAGCTTGTTTTCCGCTGCATTTTACAGTTTCAACACATTTTGTTATTGAATAGAATATAGTTTTACTGTATCTCTATTATTCTATCTATTTTATTCTTATGCCTCCTTGTTAAGAATAATAATAATCTATATTCATTTTAGTTCTGCTCATAAAATCTGGATTAGTGGTATCATAGTGGTCTACTACTTGTTGTTCTTAATGCATGTCCTCGACAAGGTCAGGGTACCAAGAATTGGGTATCAAGCTTGTCTCTCTTGAGGAAAAAATCTCTCACGTGCCCAAGAGACCTCTCATGGAAAGAGAAAATAAATACGGCAGGACAAGAGATCCTTTAAAAATGTTGCTCGAGAAATCCCTCATGCAAAAGAGGAACAAAATGATGGATAGTTTTATGCAAATCCTTCTGCGACTACCAACAAGGGATACGTATTCCTCAAATGGAGGCACCACCCCCTTAAAGGTACACATAAACTTTGATATTACCATATTTGAAGGTCGGATAGACATAGATGTTGTAGACAAATGGTTAAATCTGATAGAAGGGTATTTTTATGTCCGTAACTTTTCAAACAGGGAAAAGATTACATTTGTGATCCTCAAGGTCATTCCCCATGTCAAATATTGGTGGGAAACTTTATGTGAGCTAAGGAAATAGAGGAACACTCATTATTTATAGTCGCGGTCATCTAGGAGTCCTTAAGGAATGTTATCAAGGAACAATACTACCCTGTCAGAAGTTATGATGACTTGTAGACAAAATGGACCACTCTACGACAGGAAAGAGACCAACCAATGCTAGAGTTCACAAATATCTTCCATATCTTGTGCACCAAGTTGACTATCAAAGATCAGGTACTGTGTGATTTTTCTTCTCTTGAAGTTTGTAATGTTATTTTGGTGCAACCTTATTTATAGAAACATCATGTTGTATATGATTATAGGCATTATAGTGTTATTATTACTTTGAATAAGAAATTATACAAGATACCTGAGGCAATCTCACCTAGTGTTACTTCCCTGATCTATGCCAAGCAATGTAGGAAGGTCATCTCTTAGACCGAGAAGTTTGTCTTCTTTGTGATTTGCTCTCAAAGTGAGCCAAAGATTGCAGTCACATCCAGGGCCTCCACAACCAACCTCTCAACACAACAGAAGCAAGTGAACAAGGTCGTGGAAGAATACAAATATATCTTCTCATCACCTACCAGTGTACCCCTGCACTGTTAGGTCAATCATCCCATCGATCTAACCCCTAACGCACTGCTACCCAATGGTCCAGCCCATCATCACTCTTTATTAGAGAATGAGGAGATCAAGTGACATATCCAAGAAATTTTCCACTAGGGGAAGATCTGTCTCATCTCATCACCTTGTGGGATCCAAATCGTGATGGTGTAGAAGAAATATGGGATCTGACGACTCTGCATTGATTATCGAGCCCTAAACAAAATTACAGTCAAGAACCGGTACCTAATTCCAAGAATCGACTATCCCCTTGATCAAATCAAGGGGGCCAAATACTTCAGTAAGATTGATTTGAATTTTGGTTACCACCAGGTGCCCATAGAACAAACAAATGTATGGAAGACCTCTTTCAAGTCAAAAGAATGTATTTTTGAATGGTTTTCCATGCACTTTGGTTTGAAAAATGCTCCAACAACTTTCATGAGGACTATGGATGATATCATGCAACCTTTCACCAATACTTTTGTAGTGGTGTATCTAGATGACATCCTCATCTACAACAAAACTTGGGCATAAAACTTGCAACATATTCAACAGGTTCTGCACACCCTGCACAACACAAGCTATATACCAACTTGAAAAAATGTTCGTTCGGCATGGACAAGGTCCAGTACTTGAGATACATCATGGATCAAAATGATGTGCATGTGGATCCAGTCAAGATCCATGTCATCCGCGACCGACCATCCCCAACCACTCTCACTGAGCTTCTTAGGCCTTGCCAATTTCTATCGTAGGTTCGTGTTGGGATTCTCCCATATTGCATGGTCCCTTAGCGAGGTAACCAAGGGTGGTGGTAAGGAAACATTTATGTGGGGCTTGTCCCAACAACAAGCGTTCGATGATTTAAAGAAGTGCTTGTGCTTAGCCCTGATAATTTCATTACCAAACCTGCAAAAACCCTTTCAGATCGAGACATATGCTTCAAACTTTGTTGTGAGCACAGTTCTCACTCAACATGACCACTGCGTGGACTAACATAGTGAGACACTATCAAATGTTGTTCGTAATTACCCTACTTACGACAAATAAATGTACTCCATTTTGAAATCCTGCTGCTAGTGGAGACATTACATTCTCGGGAAGGAGATAGTCATCTACACGCATCATAAGTCATTGCAGTTCATGCATACACAAGGAAAATTAATAGAATGACATCCATCAGAAGTGGTCCACATACCTGCAGTAGTTCCACCTCAACATCAAGTATAAAACCAATAGTACCAACCGAGTCGTTTATTTCCTCAATTGACCTCCAATCACGCCACTCACCACGGTGTTGGATTCTTGTGGTCAAGATACCTCCAGATGGCCTAACCACTATGAGATAGACACTGACTTAGCAACCACATACCAAATGTTGGGCGCAAATGCAATTGTCACTAATTTCCATCTTCAAGATGGGATATTCTTCCAACTAGAAAATCTATGTGTTCCATTAAGAGAGTGAGAGAAGCCAATTTGGGAAGCCCACTATAGTCGGGTGGCAGGACACTTCATCATCGAAAATACAGTGGGAATGTTGCGGAATCATTTCTACTGGATGAAACTTCGACAAAATGTCAACAATTATATCAGGTCATGCACTTCCTATGCTATTTCCAAACCAACCACTAAGAAACATGGCCTATACACCCCCTTTCCTACTCCTGACAATCCATGGGAATCCATCTCAATGGACTACATGTCGGGCCTTCTATCCACCAAGAGGGGAATTGACCATGTCTTTGTGGTTGTTAATTGCTTTTCCACGATGGGGATCCTGGAAGCCTACAAGAAGAGAATCAAAGCAGAGGCCACTTCGAAGATATTCTTTGAATGAGCATGGGTACATTTTGGAATCCCATAAACCATTGTCTCAGATCAAGAAATTCATTTCCTCAACACATTATGGTCGATCCTATAGTCACTGTTGGACACCAAACTCACCAAATCCACTGCCTTCCACCCCCAGATGGATGGCCAAAATGAGGTCATCAATCGTATGATGGTGCATATCCTCCACTTGTACAATTCCAAGCACCCCAACACATGGGATGAGAATATTACGTATGTTTAGAATAGGTACAAAAGATCCTTACATATCTCAACCGACCACAACCCATTTCAGGTCCGGTTCAGATTCCAACCATTGGGTCCCATGGATGTTTCACTACCTCTTATGGCCACCCTGACCGATTCATCACCTTCTCCAACTGAA
>JASDQU010337126.1:1343-11656 GCA_032191745.1 Picea mariana | reverse complement strand
CATTAAATTTATTATTTAAATAATTTATTTTGTATTCACTTTGAATTATAGTAAACTCATCACTTCACTTTATTATTTACCTTCTAAAATATCTTAAACCACTTTAACTACTTTGACCTTTTGGGGCTTCTAGATGACATATGAGGGTCCTCCAACTTTGTAAGGCCATAATTCTCAAACTTTGAGGAGTTATGTGACATTCCACATACCACCAGAAATGGAATGACATGTGCTATCCATATAGAATAGTATTGCCTTCAAATATATCAAAACCCATACCATTATACATCAAACAAACTTGGTTCCATTACCCAAACCTGGGTTCTCCAACTTCTCATCGCCATAACTCTCTAACCATGAGGAGTTATGTGACGTTCCACATACCACTAGAAATGGAATGTCATGTACTATCCATATAGAATAGTATTAACTTCAAATATATTAAAACGCATACCATTATACATGAAACAACCTTGGGTCCATTACCCAAACCTTTGTGCTACCGAAATTCGCTACCAGACTTTCTCCAAGGGTTGACATCAATCTACAATATCACTCTCCAAGACATCAATGAAAACCAACTATCCATCAACCTAAGCCAAATTTCTAACAAAGATGGATGTTCTCTAAGCAGAGATCCTCTCTGCAAAGAGAATTTAGATGTGTCTGAAAAGTAAACAATGATAAATAGGAAAGCTTACAACAAATATTCTATTGCATCGAGAATCTATCAATCAAAGGAAAATTTTAATCCTTAAAATCAACAATACATTAAAACAATATGAAGAACAGAAAAAAGAACATAGAAGAAAAATCTGATGAAACAACTCATATGAATCTTCAATAACATACAATTTACAACCACATGACCCTCCGTCTTACAAAATGAAATATACATTCATTCCATTTCTCAAAACCTCCTCCAGTCTTGGGGCCCCTCCCCCATTTTATTTTGATATCATTCCTATGATGTATTTATAATCAAAACCGTAGACCACAGCTAGGAGTGTGAGTTGGCATTTCCATCCTAGGATTCTCCAGTGTCATGTGTCTTCTCTTGTCTGTCTTGTTCCTTCTGTCAGAAGGAAACTTGGGTTAGTCTGGGCCTGCAAGAAAAATTGCCCTCTGTGGTACTTTCGACTGACAGTTTTATGTCTCCTTGGCTAGACCCTCCATGCTTCCATTTAAGGGGGTAGTCGATTGTTCAACCACGAGTCCTTCTTTCATTAACTGATTTCTCTTTGGGATCAGGATGAGGCTTTGAACCTAGTTTTGTTGCCACGTATTGCTCTCGGATTGGACCTTATATAAGCATGTGATTGCGGAATTTGTCAAGGGAAGTTTGGATCCACATCACTTTGACCCCCACAATCTACCACCAATTTCCATGTACCTCTTTAGCTATAACATGGTTTCAATTGTGGGACCGCTCTAATATTTTAGTGCTCGAGAACTTTATGTCCCTGCAATGAAGTGTGGTCGTCTATCTTGTTGCAACCTGCGATATGGGAAATCCCTTCTTTTGTTTCCACATGCTTCTCTTGGATGGACCCTATATCAACACGTGATTGCTGAAGTTGTCAGGGGTGGTTTGGATCAACACCGCTCCGACCCCCGCAATCCACCACCAACTTTCACATACCTCTTTATCTATACCATGGTTTCTATTGCAGGACCACTCTAGAATGTTAACGTTAGAGTGTGTTTTGTCCCTGCAATGAAGTGTGGTCGTCGATCTATTGCAATCTGTGATCTGGGTAACCCTGCTATTTTAGTGCCCCCACTAAAATTTATCCATTTTCCAACTCCATAATCCTTCTAACCATGTTTAGAGATGGAGCTAATTTTGGAATTTGGTAACATTGAATGCTGAGTAGGAATACCTCCCGGAGGATGATCTCCCGAATTTGACGTGGTGGCCTGATGTCATTGTGCTAACGTGTCATGGAAATAAGGGTGACATGTGTCACATGGAAATGGGAGAATGACGCAACCAAATGACCTGAAATGAGTGCCACATGTCAGGGATAGATGGAAGCCACTTTTCTCCATTGATGCATGCCACAAGTCATGATGGATGAGTGCTAAGTGTCTTTGACACTTCGGCACTTCGAGCTTCGGGAATTTTGGATTGTACAGCATGAAAATCTCTCAGAGTGGTATAGGCCCGAAGTGACATGGAGGCATGACGTTATATGATGTCATAGCTACTGATGGATGAGTTCCATGTGTTGAGTTGAAAAACACCTGTGGAGTGGTAGGGACCAAAGTGACGTGGTAGCCTGACGTCGTTTCAAGACTTCGGCTCTTCAGGACTTTGGGATGTAGAGCATGAAAATCTCCTGAAGTAACTTTCTTTCAGTTGATGTGGCAGTATCTCGTTACTTAGGCACTTCAAGCTTCAAGAGATTTTGAACGTGGGCATGAATATCGTCCAAAGTGAATTTCTCCCAATTGGCATGGCAATCTCTCGTCACTTCGGGACTTCGGGACTTCAGCACTTTAGGGATTATGTCTGGTCGTTAATCCTTGTGCGACTTTGAAGCTCCTAATGCACGAGAGCCATTAATCTGAACTACACATGGGATCTCCACTGCTGAAAATTGAACCTGTCAGTTTGCTTGTATTTCAAGCTCGAAATGTACTGCTCTGAATGCTGCATTTTTCTCATGGTTTTTCCCTTTGCATACAACATACTTGATCGGCCTGAATTTATCAACTAGAAGAGGACAAACTTCTAGGAAGGTATGAGAAAAAGAGAGAGGCAAGGAAAAGGTGTAGACTTAGGTCTTAACAACAACTACATATGACCCATGACAGCTTCATGTGATAATAGGTTCATCAAAACCAGATCAATGAGTTTTCCATCTTTCTTCTTATAGTTCTTTCCACATTCACCCAATTACAACTGGATTTCTTTGACACACTCCAAATAGTCCTCTATTATGTCAAATGAATGAGGATAGAGAGAGATAATAATGCCTCAAGGGGATTTCTCTTTGTATCCTCAATATCTAACCAACTTCAATAGAATCTAGAAGATCTTATCCACATGTATCATTTGGTTGTTAGAGTTCACTCCATCAAATCGTCGTTTTCGGGCCAGCTCAACAAGGATGCTCGACCCGAAAAATTATGCATACAACTCATAGTCTATTGCTAGGTCGGTTGATCCACCGCATGAATATCCTCAATTGTTTTTCAATTTCCAAACCGATAGGCATGTAAACTACTTGATTGACTAGTGTAGAGATATGGTCAACCATCTAACCCAATGTATTCAGATGTAGGTTTACTTCCTAACCGATTAAATCCAAGATATGTGTGATGAACCATCAATTCTTGATGTTCCAAAATAGGCTGGGTCACTCAAATGGAACATTATTTCTCCTTCCATGGCATTATTGATGACTTGACCAAACTTCACATGGATTTCCTTTATTTGGATCTTTAATGTTGGCAATGGTGGAAATGGCATAAAAATTCACATAGAGGGTATATTTATTGGACCCAGTTTGTTGCAAAACATGAAGAACACTTTGACATTGACACACATCATTTGTGTCATTTGACCAAGATGAAACAACCCATTACAGTGGAATAATATATCGCTACTTTTGAGAAATTGGATTTCCAAATTGAAGGCATGTTAGATTTTTTTTTTGTGAATGCTTTATTAGTGGCCTTAAGGATGACATCTGGGCTCATGTACTAATGGATCACCCCCGAACGTAGCTTTCTTCTACTCACTGCGCTAAGGAGGCACAATGGTTTCCTCTTCCTAAATTCAAAATCCCTCCTTTATTCCCCACTCCCACCCCCCCTTCCCATCCTTTTAAGATTCAAAAATTGACCAAGGAATAACTAGTTGAATGTTAACTTAAGGTTCTTTACTATAACTGTGATGAAAAACATTTTATGGGGCACACGTGTAAGGAGAAAAATATTTCTATGCCCATTTCTAAGAATGTTTCTAAAGAGGATGGAAATATTTCCCCTTTCGAAGTGCTACCCCAAGATGGTGATCCTAGCCCACCGTTTGATCCACTGGAAGTCAGACCGCTTATCTCTCTGAATGCTCTCACTGGTATCTCTACTCCCCAAACCCTTTATTTAGTTGGTTATATCAATAATTGAAAATTCATTATCCTCGTCGACCGTGGAAACACCCATAATTTTATTCATTGCCACATTTCTCAAGATACCCTGTTCTATATCCGTGCAGTTAATAATTTTCAAATCATGATTTATAATGGAGGTTACATGAAATGTGGGCATCATTGTGGTAATGTGTGCCTACAAATTGGTCATTATCACCTAAAATCCCACAATTTTTCTATTGACATGGGTGGTTTCGACATTGTTCTAGGTGTTGAATAATTACACACACTAGGCCCCATCAATATGGACCTCAAGGAATTAACCATGCATTTCCAATATGATGTAAATCAATATCACTTCCAAGGCATCACCACAGGATCTCTCGAGACTATCATTTCACACCAAATGGAGAAAATCCTCAAAAAAGGTCATTCTGGCATTATTTCCCAATTCCATGCCATTCAAGTAGTTGAAATCCCCTCACTCATTGTTCATCCTGAAATCTAGTTTCTAATCTCCAAACACCAACATGTTTTTGGCACTCCCCAAGGGATTCCCCCTTCCCATGGAACCCATGATAATTCCATCCCACTTGTCCCTGACAGTCTTCCTCCAAATGTTTTCCCTTATCGTCACCCCTTTTCCCAAAAGAATGAAATTGAGAAAATTGTTTAGGAACTTTTCAGTAGTGGGTGCCATCCTTCCTAGTACCATCCCTTATTCTTCCCCTATTTTCATGGCACTCAAGAAATAAGGTATGTGGCATATGTTCCCTGATTTTCAATCCCTCAACAAAATTACTAGAAAAGATAAATTTCTCATTCCTATCATTGATGACCTTTTGGATGAACAGAGTGGTGCCCAATTATTTACCAAACTTGATCTACATTATAGCTACCACCAGATACGTATGAAAGAGGCCAATATTCCCAAAACTATCTTTTGAACTCATGAAGGCCATTATTATTTCTTGGTCATTCCCTTCGTCTTATGTAACACACCCTCCACTTTCTAAATCCTCATGAATTGTGTCTTTCACCCTTTCCTCCATCAGTTTGTATTGGTATTCTTTCATGATATCCTTATTTATATTAAAAATTGGCAATCTCATATGGCCAATGTGGATCAAGTCTTACATTTACTGTCTCAGCACAAAATCTTTCTCAAATACTCTAAATGTGCTTTTGGATCCCATGAAGTAGAGTACGTAGGCCATATTGTTGGCAAGGATGGTGTATGTGTGGATCCTAAAAAATAGAAGCTATGCAGGATTGACCCCATCCTAAAACCCTTAAAAGTTTGAGAGATTTCTTGGGTTTAATTTGATATTATCACAAGTTTGTTCAAAACTATGGAAAAATTGCAGCCCCCCTCACTGTTCTCCTTAAAAATAATTCTTTCAGTTGGACTCCCACAACTCACCAATCCTTCTAAGCCCTGAAATAAGTTATGTGTACAACTCCTATTTTGAAATTTCTTGACTTGAAAAATACCTTTGTTTTGGAAAGTGATGCTTCTAGGAAAGGAATCAAGGTCGTTCTCATGCAAGATGAAAGATCTTTATCTTTCTCTATCAAACAACTCTACGAGAGAAACTTGGGAAAATCCACCTATGAAAGGAAATGTTGGTTATTTTGCATGTGATGGATCTATGACATCCTTACTTGATATGGCAACATTTCCAAACTAAAACTGATCATCATAGCCTAAAATATTTTTTGGAACAAATAATTTCATCCCCTAAGAAACAAAAATGGTTGACCAAAATGTTCGGCTATGATTATGAGATCATTTACAAGAAAGGAAAAGAAAATGTAGTTGTTGATGCTCTTTCTAGGAAATATGAAGAATATGGGTCCCTCTTTTCCCTCGCATTCATTGTATAATATTGGTTAAAATAAGTTTTCTAGGAATAGTTCCAAGATCCCAAACTTTCTTTCTTGATACAACAATTGAAACAAGATCCTCGGGCATCTTATGGATACTCTTGGAACAATGAGGAGATTCGCTATAAAGGTCGCATGTATTTAAGTAGACAATCTCACCTTAAATCCACTATTCTCTCTGGACATTATGCTTCACCACCAACCAAGCATTCAGGTTTTCACAAAACATATGAATGCATAAAATGTTTTTTTTTTCTAGGAAGGCATGAAACAAGACATATGCACTTGTGTGTCTATATGTGATACTTGTCAACACAATAAGGGAGAAACAATAAAAATTCTAGGCACACCCCAAACTCTCCTTATTCCACATGTTATATGGAAGGATATATCTATGTAGTTCATTGTTGGATTACCCAAATCTGTCAATAAATATGCCATCATGGTTGTAGTCGATCTCCTTTCCAAATATGCTCATTTTTGTGCCCTCTAACACATATTCACAACATTCACCATGGCTCACATTTTCATGGATAACATATTCAAACCTCATGAATTCCATACTCTATTGTCTCCAACCATGATCGAACTTTCACCAACAAATTTTTGAAATAATTTTTCAAGATCTAGGGAACCCAATTGCATCTTAGCATAGCCTATCATCCCTAGACTAATGGTCAAACTAAACCTAACAACAAGTGCTTGGAAACACATTTTTAGGTGTTTCACATCAGAAAAACAAACTCAATGGGCTTAGTGGTTACCACTCGCTAAATGGTGGTACAACACATCTTACCATATTATCTCTCACATGAATCCCTTTGAGGTGGTCTATGGTCAAAAACCACCTTTTGTATTCTCCCACCTGCTTGGTGTCTCCAAGGTATAGGATGTCGACAACACCCTTACAGTCTAAGCTACCATTATCCATACCCTCAAATATAATTTGGTCATGGATCAAAATCACATGAAGAAACAAGTTGATCAAGGTCGTTCAGAATGTTGATTTGTTAAAGGGAACTAGGTGTTTCTTTGTCTATAACCTTATAAAAAAACATCCCTTAAAGAATATCCTTTTTAGAAATTTTCTCCCAAGTTTTATGGACCTCAAATGACTCTCAAGTGTGTGGGGCCTGTGGGATACAAGTTATATATCCCTAGTAACCATAAGCCCCATCTTGTTTTTCATGTTTCCTTCTTAAACAAAGTGATTGGAACCAAGTGCCAGACTCAGAATAGTCACCCTAAATTGGATGAAGAATGTTCCATTTGGTTGCAGCCCCAAGCAATCTTGGACCATCATGAACATCGTCTATGTCAGTGTAAAATCAAGGAAGTTTTAGTTCAGTGGAGGTATACTCAACCATAGGATGCCACATGAGAGTCAACTGCCATTTTGCAACAATTTTCCCATCTCAAGCCTGGAGGACAAGGCTATTTTTAAGGGGGGGGCGATTTGAAGGTCCTAACCTCCCTAACTTCTCAAGTATATAGAATAAGATATTTTTTTTATGTAATAAAGGTAGACATTAGTAAATAAGGCCTATGTATAATTTGAACACATCTAATGTAATAAGTCTCACTAGAAGGTTCAACTTCTAGAAAGATATTCCTCTAGAATGTTATCTAGAAGATAGAAATAGTATAAATGGGAGTATAAAGCATGGAATTTTTTTTTCTAGAGAATCATTTTGTACTTAAGTTCTTCTTTGATGGAGGTTTCCCCCTCAAAGAGGCAAGTGAACTTGGATAAAAAGATAATAAAGGTATCATATCTTGGATCAATTATGTCATTGTGCTCTCTACTTTTCTTGTTTTTCTAACTATTATGATAAAAATTGTATTTTTGTTCTGCAAATTATCTTCTAGTACCTTACAATCATACCCAAGAAGGAATATCCAACCTATTTTGATGAAATTATACCTATATGACAATGAAACACAATTTATAAAATAACAACAAATCTTGTAGAAGTTCATTTTAAGGATGTCTTGTTAGAATCTATTTATATAGAAGAATTTGATTTTGTGAGAGGAAAGAAAATACATGATGTCATTGGAATGTCTCAGGAATACATGCATGACATAAAGTCAAAAAATATCTTAGACTTCATCATCAAATTGGGCTATTTAAATTCATATGATGGAGTAACAAATTGTACTTAATACTTGTGTTTTGCATGTAGGTTTTAAACTTTCATTCATTAATTAGATTAAGGCTTGTCTTTCCTCAAACTCCTTTTTTATTCTAATAAATTGGTTTTATTCAAATTTATTTAATTTCACTATATGTGTAAGGAAGGGATGCTCCCTCCCCCCCCTCCTCTTTCTCTTGGTGGAATCCATGGAAAATATGAAGAAATAAGTGGGATGCCAAGAGATATTGTAGTCCAAATGTCAGAGAGAGATAAAGGAGTTGAAGAATGAAGAAAAGACCTTCACCTATAGTGAATATTCTTTCATAATGACTAAGTAAAGAAAGGTATCAATTTCATTTATTTCCCAGTGTGAATTTGTAGATTCCATCAAAGAGCCTTTTGGTCCCATTAGGTTGCAAAATAAATGAATAGGTTGCAAAATTCTTCAAAAGATGGACTAGATTAGTCAAAGGCTTGACAAGAATGAATGGAGCATGAAAGAACTCATAGAGGTTGAACACATGCCACTACATGTTGGTTTTAGTTATTGTGGATGTATAATGATTGAAGGGAAATCTTAAAACATCGTCAAGTGAGGTAATGGCCCCATAAAGAGTATCATCTTTGTAATGGCTCAAGAAGATGTGTTTCAAGTAGGATGAGGAAGTAGTGCATTATTCTAGTAACCTTATCCAGAAAAAAATGGAAATAAGGGGATGTCTCAATTATTAATAAAGGATTATATCCATTTTATTTATAGACTTGGAAAAACATGGTGATAATTATTATTATTGAATTACAAATTAAATTTGCATTGGAAATGTATGGAATGAAAGGGGCGCCATATGTATTGGAGTACTTCACATTTACGCTTGATTAAGTTTCATTTGTGCATAGTTTTGTGTGGAGATTTCCCATATTGTGATATCAATCTAATGATGAAGGATATAGCATATTATTCAATGGATTTTACCCTAGTTGGGATTATCATTTCAACGACTAATAATTTTTATAGGGTTCATACTTTGATGGTTTTTACCATAGTTTGGATGATCACTTAAATAGTTAACAAGTTTTATAGGGTAACACATAGGATATAAGATAAATAATAAGATTTAATAAAGTTCCACATTACCAACATGTGTGGTACACCAAATGAGTATATGCTACTATTGTTGCATCAATGTTGGAAACTATCATTGATGTAATTCTAGGTGATGAAGGACTTCTATAAAATTGTAGAAACTACACACATTAAATAATTAGACATAGAAAAAAATCACACAATAATACACACACACACAGACAGACACATAAAACTAGTGATTTGTAAGTATATATATAATCATGGAAGAATAGAGAGATAATAAATATACTAACCTCCTCCATGAAACTATCATGTGAAGTGGCCTCCATTGTCCCATAACAAGTTTATTTTAAACTCAAACATTTACGAGGATCACATGAACTAGGATGAGAACATCTAGTGTGTCCATCTGGCCTCTCTTGGATAGACTCTTTTGTAGGGTTTGAAATCCAAAAACCTCCCCAAACACCACCTAAATATATCTATTGACAAGATAATGCTATGAATGTGCTATGTTGTACTAATATACAGTTCAAGGTGGCAATGGATGTTTGAGTCTGGATAATGTTTTCTAAGATGGTAAGATGATAGGTATGTGGGTTAGGCCTCTTTTTAGGAGGACGATTCCCTCTCAAGTGGATACTCCTACCATTGTTTCAATATTGTGTGGACCCATGACCCACCCCCTAGAATTCACCAATGTCAAATTAGTTGACACGGTGACATAAGATAAATTCAACCCATAATTTTCGAAGGAAATACATAGAGAACTCCCTATTATTGTAGGGAGATTTGTTAAAAAAACATGAACCATGTATCCATTTATTTGTCTACAAAATGTTGGGTTATGCACCAATCCACACAAATGCATTTCTTTGTCATCGGGGGATATGTTCTAGTTATGGGATCAATAAACAAGGTCATCAAATATTATTTTGAATCGTTCATATATCTAACCCAATTTCTATCTAAACCCATCCTATAATACTCAAACATTCTTACCCTGTAATTAGAAATATACAATAATTGTCCTTAGGCATTGGCAAATGAAGGAAAAATGGCATCCAGTGATGTAGCTAATGAAAGGTGTGAGGGCTATCT
>JASDQU010337123.1:0-12454 GCA_032191745.1 Picea mariana | reverse complement strand
TATTTTTAAAAGTTTTGTCAGTGTAAAAAATTATTTAGTTAGGTTTGTGAATTTCTTAATATTGGATAAGTTGAAGAGTCAAGTTGTTATTTGGATTTTCGTATTTCAAGGAAGTATCTAGTTCTAATTTATAGAAAAGCTATTTGTAATATTTGTTAGCAAGTTTGTATTTCTTGGAACACTTAGATTAAATATAATGAATGACTTTCTTAAAACTAAGTAAGAAATATATTAGATATGAACGTAACAATAATACCAAATTTACTGTTGAATTATTTACATCATACATTTATACTATTTAGATTATATGTGATTTAAGGATTCTAATATTGAACAACAACTTGATTATGTGTTGTCTACACAAATAAATGATATCCTTTTTTAACAACCCCCTTAATTTTATTTTGTGAACATTAGTGATTTACATACTACATAAAAAGTTGACATTATGCCTAGCACTCCCCTTTAATTACAATTTCTTTGAGGCCCAACAAGTTTCTGCAAGCATGTCTTTATACTACGATGTTTGGTATTTTGTTTCTATTGTCTTTCTAAGTTCATATCATCAAATTACCTAATATGAACATCAACTTTCCCTTCGTGGGTCTTCAAATTTTTAAAAACCTATAAACTTGTTCATGCATAACATTACAATTTATTTTATTGTTCATATAATACCAAGACAATAACCATCAAGATATAAATTGTTTTTTGAAATCTAAAGCTCCATCATTTTTTTTGTGTTTTGGTTTCCTTGACTTGGACTAATGATCATTTCTACCAATATTGTTTGTATATTTATACCAATAAAATATTCCACAATATATATAAGAATCTAGATTCTAATATATTTCAAAATCGTATAGTCTTCAACAATGGTCACATTCAAATTTGTATTCCCTACTTGTACCTAAAATAGATAGATCACTTATACTTATCAAACATTCAATTATAGTATAATCATATGTAAATATGAAACATTCATTTACAATATAAGGTTCTCCTTTCACAAACTTGATATCTGTATTATTTTACTAGCCATCATATCAAGTCTCCATCATATCCAAAACTTTTGTACATTAACCTCATAACTATTTCTATTTAAATATATAAAATGAATCCATTAATAAAATTTCTTAAACTATTTATCTAAATTCAAGACAATACTATCTTCTTCTTTTTTTTAAACAATTGAATGTCACCCTTGGTAATAATGAAATACACCTTTCATTTTAAGGAGACAATTTAAGTAACATAGTATCTTGTTTTTATGGGATATGAATATTTTCTTTAAATCGATTAATCATTAATAATATACTTTTTATTTGGATACACATAATTGTTTTCTTTAAACCAGTTAATTATTAATAATACACTTCTTATTTGAATACATGATTCTTTTCTTTAAAGAGATTAATCATTGATAATATACTTTTTATTCTCTATCAAGTTGAACCAATTTTTACTATAAGAAAAATAACATTTTTGTTTTAAAAATCAATTGTCTAAGGCACTTCCTATTTTGTTCTCCTTGCTCCCACCATTGTTTGCGTTGAATTGGTTAGTGTATGGTCGTATGATTAATCTGAAATAGCATAAATTATATGTAATGCAACTATTATGAATCACTTTTTTTTATTCATTTCATAATTAAAGCTCCTCCATAGTGATCCCTAAAACATAAGTTCTTCCATAATGATTCCTAAAACATAAAAGATGTCCTTATTATATCTATAATATGTGTTTTCTATTAATACCTCCCTTCCACCTTTTATAGAGACTTTTATAGAGAGTGGTAGTATGATTAAGTCTAAATAACATAAATTATATGTAATGCAACTATTGAATCACTTTTTTTTATTCATTTCATAATTAAAGCTCCTCCATAATGATCCCTAAAACATAAGCTCCTCCATAATGATCCCTAAAACATAAAAGATGTTATTATTATGTCATAGACTACAATATAAGTATATAACTATGTTGCACGAGTTTTTGAAACATGGGAATGTTGGGAACATGGATACGAGTATCCAGAACGAGTAGAAGTTTCCCTCAAATTTATAGGACACTTGAGACAATAATATATATTAAAAAAATCTAAAAAATATTTTAGATTACAATGTATAGAGATAATGATGCATTTTAAATCTTATTTCAATAAAATTGAAGTTGAATCTAGGACAATGTTTTTCCTATTGCAACAACTACAATATTAAAATTACTAATTTAATTCATGCTAATTATTATATGAATATATTTAACACAATAATGAAAATTTAATATCCATAAATATTCCATTAGAAAATGAGAAACAAAATTGAAAATACATATATACAATTTTAACATCTTTTTAAAGTTAAATTTTACATATATAAACTTTAAACATCTTTGTAAATTTGAAGCATTATTCTTTTTTTATTGAAAAAAACAAAATAGTACTACTCTTCCAATATGAAAATACAATAAAAGTCAATGATATGGTTGGTTGATATCAACTACATAGTAGAGCAAATGCTTGTAGTGGATAGGGTATTGATTTATAGTTTGGGCTTGAAGGAAAACATAAATGCATAAAAAGTTTTTCATATCCACAACTATAAAGTGAGTATTATTAAGTTTTTTTACTTTACTATTTTTTTAAATAATATTTACTTAGTCTTAGTTTTATAGTGATATTTTGAATAAATATAATGAAAATATTTGTAAGAAATTATGTATTTGTAATAAAGGAATAAATATATTTACAAATTAATTTAATACAATTCTAATTTAAAGCTCTTCTTTTAGGACACTGGTTCCAAAGCTCCCATTTATTTCATGTTGAAGCTCTCAAAAAACTCTCAAGTTCTCAAAAGAGTTTCCAACCAATTGAGAACGTTCTCAACTAGTTCCCAAGCTCCCAAAACTTCAGGAGCTTGACAACTAGATGTTAAAAATGCCGAGAACGGTTCCCATACAACTATGATATATAATAATAAAATATATATTTATAAGTATATAATAATAAAATATACATGAGTGAAAAATCAATTGATCTTAAAATTAAATTATTAAATAAATAGCATATATACAATAATGTTTTACAAAAAAATATTATTATCAAGTAATAATATATTGTTTTGTGTCCATTGAGTTTGTTAATTTGTGTTGAAAAGTGTTTTTTCCCATTCAAATTTAATTCCTACAAGTGAAAAAAAAATTGTCAAATAGTTTCCTCAAATTTTATTTCAAAATAATAATAATAAAACAAATAAATATTATTTTGAAACTTTATAATTTTTAATAATAAATATTTTTAATTTATTCATATAAATATAAACAAAACTATTTTAATTATAAATTATTTGAATATGTATTATTTACATTCATATCAAAATTATAATTATAATTTAATCATATAATTTTAGTGGAAAAAATAATATGATGATATCACAATTTCTTATTATTTTACCTATAAATATTTTTAATAATAAATATTTTTAATTTATTCATGTAAATATAAACAAAACTATTTTAATTATAAATTATTTGAATATGTATTATTTACATTCATATCAAAATTATAATTATAATTTAATCATATAATTTTAGTGGAAAAAATAATATGATGATATCACAATTTCTTATTATTTTACTTGTGAGAGTAAATATTTATTAAATCAAATTCCAAAATTTTGAATTCCAAAATATATCCTTTTTTTCAACTACTTGATTTTTTAAAAGGTAAAGACTTGACCCTTCAACATCACCAACTTTATTTAAATTTTTTTTCGTTAATAATACTTCGAAAAAATACTTTAAAATGCCACAAATTGTTTTTTAATGAATACTTTGACAAAATACCCTACAATATCAACATTTTAAAAAATGTGAATGTAGTTTAAGACTTTCTTGGATTCATTTTGGTCTAACTACATTGACTTGGATTTTGTAATTTACATCGACTTTTTTTTACAAGAAAATTAGCTCAATTATATTAATGAAAATATATATTTTTTACATCGACTAGAGCTCATAAATACGCTCATAAATACAGAGAAGAACAAGTCCATAGACCATGCTCATAGAAAAAATGCATACACCCCGAGAAACGTCAAACAAAACCAACATGTAGGTTGAAAAAGAGAAACAGAGTAGGGCTAGAAAACCCAAACAAAACCCTGGAGCCACCTCCACCATAGATCTTCAGCTTTAAACATCAAAATGCACCTGAAAACTAGCCCTCGAGAGCATGAAGACAACTTCGGCAAGAAAAAAAAATGGAGCCGCACCAGAAACAAAAGACACAGGTGAGCGAGCCCGAAACTCGGTCACCTATTGTGGCCTCGACACCTAGTCGCCTCCACAGGAGTGGCCGCTGCAAACCACATTCGGTTACTCGTTCGCTGTGTACGATACCATCGTCGATGTCATCGTCCTTTGGCCCTCGAACCATATGCACTCGCACTGGATGGGTCCGCCTCAACCCCTTGACGCTGCCATAGAATGGTCGCAGCCAACCGCCTGCGCACAAAACCTCCACCGCCACTATCGCCGTTGTCGCCGCCACTATCGCCCTCGAATGCCCTGTCTCGCCCGCTCTGGAAGGGACAGAAGCCCTCGCTTCTCTATGACAACCAGGGTTGCATCTATTGAAACTTAGCCGTAGAGCCCACCGAGAAACCCTAATAGACTCTCAAAATCGCAAAATCACACTCTCACCTCGCTCCGATGGTTTGGTATACTACCAACAATCTATATTGACTTACACATGCTTTTTCTAACTTTATTCAAATTAACTATATTAACACTTCATTTTCACTTTATAGTCTACATTATATTAGGAGTTTATGAATAAACTTCAATTATTTATAATACATTTATTTTCAATTTTCAATTATTTAATGTAAAATAATTTCAAAGGGATTATCTAATATGCTCCCATAAATTTTGGTTAAATTTATGTTAACATATTCTCTTGAATTAGAACACTAGTTTCCACCTAATTTATTAAAAATGTTATTTACAAATATGATTTATTGTGAGGAAGTATCTTTGAATTTTTCAAAATCTCTTTAAAAAATCCAATATATTGTTATCATCTTGTGTTTTATTGTTATCATCTTGTGTTTTTTCAAGGTATCTACATTTATTAGAAATATTTAAAAATGTTATTTACAAATATGATTTATTGTGAGGAAGCATCTTTGAATTTTAAAAATCTCTTTAAAAAATCCAATATATTGTTATCATCTTGTGTTTTATTGTTATCATCTTGTGTTTTTTCAAGGTATCTACATTTATTAGAAATATTTAAAAATGTTATTTACAAATATGATTTATTGTGAGGAAGCATCTTTGAATTTTTCAAAATCTCTTAAAAAAATCCAATATATTGTTATCATCCCTTGTTTTTTCAAGGTATTTACATTTATTAGAAATATTTAATTTTTATTAGAAATAAAATTTAGTATAATATTAAATCAATTTTTTATTTTCAAGGTATTAATATTGGATCTTGTTTATATGAAAGCAACAAGTTCATTTATTGTAACAAAAATTTAACATAAAAAAATAATAAATAGAAATCCAAATAAACAAGCAACAATTTAAAATTAAATAAGAATACAAAGAAATAATATGATTTATTGATTTACAATAATATAAGATTCAAGGTGACCTTTCACATAATTTAACATAAAAAAATAATAAATAGAAATCCAAATAGACAAGCAACAATTTAAAATTAAATAAGAATACAAAGAAATAATATGATTTATTGATTTACAATAATATAAGACTCAAGGTGACCTTTCACATAAAATATCTTTATGTAATGTACCTTTTAATAACTATATTAATACCCTAAATGCTTGAACTAGGTATTATTTATGAACAATGTTTATAAAATGTGTAACATTTCCTTCTTTTTAAAAATTGTTTCTTTCTTCCACCATATTAATGAAAAAATGTTATTTATTATTATGGCTTGTAACGGATTCTCATGATTCTTTGTTCTTTGAAGATCTAATATTTGAGAATACAAGATGATATGATTTTCTAATGTTTGTATAGAATTGTGAAAGGATCTAATCACCCTAATTTGATTTTTTATGGGACAATGTAATTATAGGGTTCTTAGAAAGAACCTGATGTATTTTAATTCCCAATATGACTTCTACTTTGAGATTGAATTGTATTGGAATTAATATTCTTTAGAATATAATTTGAATATTTTCTTTTCACCAAACAATGTTGACACAATGGTTGGTTAAAATAACGAATTTTGTGATTAGGAAGTTGATAAGGTGTCCTTGTAACATATACTTTACTTACCTTTTTTGTATTCCTTTACTGTTTCACATTGGTAGTATGTTTTCATTGCACATGTGTGTCAATTTGTTGATAACTAAATTTCTATTAGTAAGTACACTTGGAATTTCCGTTGTTTGTACTTCAACATCTAATGACTTCTTTATTTCAATGGGATCAATCATTATTCCTTTATCAATAAGTGGTTCCTTGTTGTAAATTGCTTCAACATTTATTTTTTCCGGTTTTTTACTTTTTAATTTGTGAGATGAAACTCAGACTATGATTCTTAAGATAAGAAATCTCTTCATCTTTATCAACAACATTGCCTTATCAACAAAAAAATTGCATCTTTTGTATTTATTTATGATTTCTGTGAAGGATCACATTTGACATATCTTCGAGGTCTTGTGATGAGGGTGCTATTGAACTTGACTTCCTTGTAACATTCAACATTGTTATCTTCTTCTTCTTCTTCTTATAGAAGAATGTAAAAAACTTCTTCTTCATGTCTAAGATGAAATTCCCCCATGTTTGCATCCTAGGTGAACCCATAATTATGTCACCATCATCATTCCATGAGGATATAACAATGAAGTATTGTGATATGAAGTTGTACATGTCACTTATTTCATATTGCTTATTGTTTCAAAATTCTGGTCTTTTTCTTATATTTGACTCAATAATAATTGGATGGTTAGTAAATTCAAAAATAATTTAATTATTCCATTCAATAGGAGCAATAGAAATAGTAATTTATTTCCTTGCAAGTGTCCATTTTTTATTCTAAAAACCTAAGTACTTCTTCATATCATATACAAGAAAAAGTTACATTAGTCACCAATAGGTGTCTTCCTCTGGGGAAACTAAAGCCCCAACCTATAGTTTATCATCCCTTATGTCCATAATATCCTTAGAATTTTTTTTAGAAACAAATGCAAAAGGAGACCATATAACAAGTTATCTTCCTATTACTAACCATGTTATCTATTTAATCCAGGAGGATCCAAAAAGGCAAAAATGCAAAGTCCTCAAACCTTACCAAAAACAACTTCAAGTTGAAGTTCTCATCGCAATATTTCCAATGGCACAAGCGACACCTCAAACGGAGTTAGAATGAATAAGATATGGCCAGTCAAAGCTGGTAGTCAACCAAGTCAAAGTCAACTATTGAAATCATTGACCATACAATTGACATCATCAATGAATGTATAGGCTAACCTTGGCATGAAATCATGATGATGTAAGCATGACACATGGAAGCACGATAGGCTACCATGTGGCATGCCAAATCAACATTTCTAGTGGCCACTTGGGCCAATTGGCAAGTGCCACATGGCACTCCTAGGTGATGTCATGTGGAACCACTCCAAAGGCTTCCACGTGGCCTCTTGACAACAGGACAGTTGGTTGTTAATCGAACCACTCGTAGATAGATGAATGGACTAGCTTGGCGAATGAAAGGTTGCCACGTGGCTCAATCAGTGGTTGCCACATGGCACCCCGAAAAATGCTCAATGAGGGTTGGGCGAATAATACCAAAAAATATATATAAATGGTCATTGGGTCAGTCAATGCCAAACCCTACGGCCCCATATCTTGGCGAACCTTATCTCGGCCACATCCGACCAAAAAAATTCCGGTGAACACTCCAAAAAATCTAGAGCAGGTACCATGAAATTTGGTTAAGCTAAGGTGAGAACCATCTATGATGCAATCATCTCAATAGATTCGATGGTAGATCCACTATTAAAAGGGTTGGTGCATATATATATATATATATATATATATATATATATATGGTTGTTTGTTTAAAACCACAATATATATTATATATATCGTTAAAACTAAGAACTAAAATGGGGAGCCCATGGGTTTGACCCCGACTCTCCCCAAATCAATTACTAAACTTAACCAACCACAAACCAAGTGGGCTAACTGCCCAGTTGGAAAAATCCTCCCATGAATAATATTTTAAACTCCACTTTCCCAAAGAACAGGAATTCATGCCCATCACAATACAACACGCATTTTTATGCAAAGAAGGAGAATTTATTACAGGCCAGTGGCACACCTTACGAGGTGAAGAGCCCAGGAGAGGCCTAGGATGAGTAATGTCAGTATTTCATGATTTGATAGTCATTCCTACATGTTTTCTCCCCACGTGTCCACCGATGATGTATGTTTTTGCATCTGAGCAACAGATCTGAAGGCAATTTCAGACTTGAGGTATAATGATGTATTTATGCCAATTTTATAGTTGAGAATAATATAAAGCCTCTCCACTTCAAAGCTGGCCCAAAGACGTAGTCCATGTTGGACAAACTCCATATCATGTCTTGTATTCTTGATTATTCTACTCTTTTCTCCATAATTATGTCATCTTTAATGATGTTTCACATAAGATTTCATTTACACTCTTTAATATAATTATTTTAATAAGTCATCGATGAAAAGATATTGGATCATTTTGGTATTAGATCAATTTTCTTTGACTTGAATTGTGAGAGTGAATGCTTACTAGG
Organism: Picea mariana; assembly: GCA_032191745.1. NCBI lineage: Eukaryota > Viridiplantae > Streptophyta > Pinopsida > Pinales > Pinaceae > Picea > Picea mariana. Next base: position 3,635 of record JASDQU010337123.1, on the reverse strand, counting down.
ACCAAGCTCAAAATAGGTGAAGGAAAACTTAAGACTTTCAACCCATAGATTGGACGTGAAACTCGAGGAAGAAAAATGGATGATGAAGAGAGACGTGTTGAGCATGAGAAAAACTTTCACAAGATCTTCTACCGAATATCAAACATGGTAGAAATTTTTTATGCAAATTACTAGAAGAGAGTTGCAAAGAAGGAGGAGAAGAAGAAAGTTAAAGAAGAGGATAATGCTTTAGTGAACCATGGAATTAGAGGAGATCTTCATGAGCCTCCATCACCATATTCAAGTTCAATCTCTCCTTCCTCTTCCTCTCACTCTCATCATTCTAGTTTTCATCCAAGTACTTCTAAAACACCATTGTTGAAACTAGATGTGAAATTTAATTTGCGCATGTTTAATGGACAGGCTAATGCAGACAAGCTTAATAATTGGATTAGAAAAATTGAATTTTACTGTCGTGTACAAAAAATCAAAGAGGAAGAGGCGAACATACAGTTGGCTTCTCTTTGGATAGAAGGCACAACCCTAGCTCGGTGGGAGAACAAACTTCAGAACGATAGTAAGAAAAATGGTAAACTCCTTTCTTCATGATATGAATTTACATCTACATTGAAAAATCAATTTTATCCACTAGGTTATGTTTAGAAATCCATGATGGCATGGAAAAATTTAAGATAGGGTAAAGGTCAGAGTGTTTAGAGTTTCACAAAGGAATTTAGGAAACAAGCACTTGCATTAAATATTCCTTTAGATTCTCATGAAACTTTAATGAAGTATATTGGTGCACTTCACAATTACATTCAACATACATTATTATGGTTTAATCCCACAAACTTATATGAGGTGAGTGTGCAATCAACTCACCTTGAAATCAAAGGAAAGAATGAATAGGAAGATCACAAGCATTCAGAAGACCATTTCCAAAGAAAAGGCAAAGAAAAGGATAAGAGGACAGCTACAACAAAGAAAGAGGGAGAAAAATCATTTTGCACTCATTGCTAGAAAGATGGATACGATGATGAGCATAGTTGGATGCTTCATTCGGAGTTAAGACCAAAGTGATTTGGTGGCCAAAGGAAGCAAAAAAATGTTTCTACCATGCAACAAGACTTGGGATCTGATTCATGCGATGAAGAAAATATCACAATAGTTGGATTACAAGGTAAAGTTTCCTTGCCTGTTAATTCAAGTTCTACGATTCCATCTATTGAAAATGATGAAAGAAGAAGTGAATTATTCCACATAAGAGTAGTGACAAAGCACACAAAAGTGGAAACTCTATTGGATCCATGCTCACAAGTTAACTTGATATTTGAAGAGATTGTAAAGAAATTGGTATTAACCACAACAACTCACTAGAAAACTTATCCTCTTGGTTGGGTGCATGATAATGAAAAAATTCAAGTTACCAGTCAATGCAGATTGAGGTTTGCTATTGCTTCTAAGTTGATAGATGAAGTTAATTTGGATTTTGTTACTTTGGATATATGTGGTATTGTAATAGGGAGTCCTTATCTTTATGACATAATAGAAATCTTCTTCCAGAAAGAGAACAAATACCATCTCACAAAAGATGGAGTGGATTATATTCTTAGAGCTCACAACATGGAAGCTAACCCATCACTTATTAGTGTAGGTCAATGAAGAGAGCTATACATACTTGTAAGAACCTTGTGTTAGAATATTGTGGTCGTTTAACCATAGACAATATCACAATAATGTCACCCAACCATAGGCACGCAACCACCCCCAAGCACCATAACCTTTGATAGACAAAATGATTATGGAAGTAGCACTAGACCCAAAGGATAACTAAGAGAGAGAGAGTGCACCTTTCTCCAAAGGTAGCACACCAAGAAGAAAGTCTCAAACCACAGACCAAGACTAGTACCCAGCTGTAGTCCTTGCAGCTGCACTCTTCCTATAGACTTTCACACCACTTTCTTGAGTGTGATTGTGTTATCAAATGAGCTCAAGAGCCTTCTATTTATACTAATCTAACTGGGTGAGCAGGTGTCTCTTCAAGTAGGATCAACCTATCATTTTTTTCATATATACTTCAATATTACTTATTTTGCTGAGCTGACTTGTCTTCCAGGGTTTTCACACATCTGTTTAGGTTTTCTCCAACTTCCAGAATATTCTATTCTAGTCAAAGGTTTATCCATGGAGGTTAATACCTCTCGCAACTACCAAAACATCAACACTCCCTCTTATCTAGGGAGGTATTTAACCATGATGTTCCCTTTTGTTCTTTATAACCTTGCTCGCTATTCCATGATCCTGTCATCATGGTTATGCATACCATGCTACAAGTAGCATCATTACGTCACACATGGCTATACCCATGTGGACCTATCAAACTTGTCTAGGGGTCACAACCCGCTAGAGAACACTAGAGATACATCTTGTAGTGTGTGTCACCATCATTTTCATGGGCTACACCTGCATTACGTTCTCACCCATGGATACACCCATGTCCTGAGTATCATCATTATCATCATTATCCACCCATCTCACATGGCATGGGTAATACCTACATGGTCTTGCAGACCGGTAGCATCACCAAAGCTGCACAAACTATCTCATGATCATCTGGATCATATTATGAGCAACAACATCACAAACATATGGGTTCTCGACCACACTACTTGTGTACCATACTATCTCACTAGTGTAGCAACAACTCGACATACCAAGCCATCTCATTGGAGTAGCCTATAGCTCGAAATAAATCCTACAACTTGGCACAAGGCCTACCACTCAGCATGAAGCTTACAACTCAGTATGAAGCCTACAACTAGGAACGAGGCCTACAACTCGGCATGAAGTCTACAACTCGGAATAAATCCTACAACTCGGCACAAGGCCTATAACTTGGATTGAAGGCCTACAAATCAGATCGAAGGCCTACAACTCCACTCGAAGGCCTACAACTTGGCACAAAGTCCTACAAGATCCTTCTTTTTGAATTCTTCCATTAACTTCCTTTAACCGAGAGAATCCGCAAACCACGCTTATGTTTGTTGCATGTCCCTATGCATGTTGCAAAGTGTCACAAAACCTTGCTTCTTCTTGATCACTGACTCCCTCTAAGTCCTTTCAAGTATTTGTTGTTGTGGTAACCTTCCTATAATACGCATGATAACCTACCTGAAACAAAAAAAACAAGAGCAACGTATTTCCAATATAATAACATTTTATATGATGATGATGATGATGATGATGATTAACATCCACTAAGACCTAATTGGTCTATCAGACCTTAAGATAGTAAGTGATTACTTGTGATTCTTTAGAATTTTGTTTCTGTGCTCGAAAAGAATTAAGAGAATCTTTCCAAGATCACCATACTTTTGTTGAGTTAAGAGGTTAGGAAGGTTGGTAGTGTGATCAATATTTTGAAAATGAGATCTAATATGGGTATAGTCTGGACAATCTAAGAGAAAGTGCCTTTCATCTTCAACCTTCTTAGTGTCATAAAGGTGACACACTCTTTCATCCGATGGCGTTTTAGGAATTGACCAATGCCCAGTTTCACTATGGAGCTCATGAGAATTTGTTCTTATCTTAGCAATGCTTATTTTTTTCTTTACACTTGTCAAAATAGATAGGTAATTTTGATCTTATAGATTAGG
>JASDQU010337118.1:0-12585 GCA_032191745.1 Picea mariana | reverse complement strand
TGAGTACTTTTTCTAAGGTTTTTCTATGCTATATTGATATTTGGTTCTTAACAGATACTTAGGAGTTATATAATATCAACTTGGTCTAATGTGTGATTAGGTTAAAGTGTTTTCTTAGCATGTTTCCTTAGTATGCGTTTGTAGTAAGGTAATCTGACAGTCAAAATATGTTTATGACTTAGAGTGATCCACCGACTCATATTCTCCTTGATCTTAAGGACTACCTTGATCCACGACTTAACACCCGATTGGTCCATGATCTCTATTTAAAGAGAATGGAGGGTCATTTCCCCATGATCGATTGTGAGAAACTCTCTGTAACATATTTTCTTTTGCATTAATAAATTGCTCCAAGTGGCCACATTGGATGGGACCGTGGATGTTTCCCCACATGGGTTTTACAACGTAAAAACATCGGTGTGTTGATATTTGATGTGGTTGTGTGAGTGGTTACTAAAGGTGTTCGTCCTTTGTTGGAATACCCGTGTTGTCGAAAAATAAGAATATTTTATGTGCACAAGCATATGAAAAAATCAAAATGTGTTTGATACATACTTAAAAAGATACACTAAAGAAATTTTCCGTGAAAATTTTTATGTGCTAGGTGTTTTATTGCAACAAGAAAAGTCAAGTGCACTCTACAACACAATATGGGTGAAATGTATAACTTGGAGAATACTTATAAACATATCAAAATGAATAAAATATTGAAGACAACATCAATAATAAAAAAGTTGAAGATTTTACAATTTATCTCACAAATACCTTGAAACCTAGATTAGATAATTCACAAAAATTGGTCCAACCAACTACTTACACCAAATCATCTATACGTCGAATACATAATATGTGAAAGGTATCCTTTTTTAGTCAATAACCATCAATTTATGTGCAAAACCATCTACAAAAAAAGAAATTTGTGCTCATACATTTGCTAAATGTAACCAACTCCTCTAAATTGTGTGTGTGTTTCCTATATTTAATACATCCCAATATACCCCTCAAGGTGCTAAGTGATAGTGACTCTTGTAAATATAAAAAGCTCTTATCAAGAGATACTTATAGTCTGAGGATCCCTAACACTAATGATGTGATGTATGTCCATGGAGCTTATAAACATGCTTAGAAAATAATCGACAATGATTCTCAAAAGTTTGATGAATTCCATTGTTACATGTTCCCACTACTACCTAGGACTTTGACTAATAATACTAATCCCTACATTTAAGAGTTTTTCCATGAGATTTTCGATCTCAACTTTAAAAGAGGTTGTATCTATAAGGTCAAACTAGAACCTTTAGTGGGTTCAATATAAATAACACATTCCATATCCATATTAGGAAGGAGTTATATGAGGATTTATTGAAAGACCAATTTATATGTTTACTATAATTTAGAAAGCGCTAGAAGATGAGTTTGATGAGAAGGCTCTACCTCCATATAGTACAAGTGGACCATACATATAAAACAATGTTTGTTTGTAAGTTCTATCATGTAACATTGTTGCAAAATAGAATGGAAATTTAGATATGTAATTTTATGGTGAAGATAGTTTAAAATAACCATATTACAAAACTTTTGCATGCTGTAAACGAATAAAGACATTACAAACTCCCAAAAGCATTTAGTGCATAATTTTTCAAATAAAAAAAAATCATAAATATAAAAAAAAGTTTATAAGTTTGTCATTATGATTCTCTTTCAAAACTAAGCAAATCACTAATATCAAAAGTTGAAAAACAATTATACAATCACAATTTATATGAACAAATAAAAAAAGTTATAATTCTTTTTTGTTGAATCATGGTAAAGAGGGTAAAACTTCTTTCACGATGGTTGCATAAATCATGAAAGAAAAAGTCATTGGGAAAGTGGCGTTGTCTTTTATTTTTATAAAATTTTAATTAATTTTAATTTTAATTTCTTTTAATTTTTTGTTGGTTTTATTTTTTAATTAAAACACATTAAAAAATAATGTCTTTTATTTTTGTTAAAAAAATTCTCACAAATATATAAATATAAAAAAATGAAAAACGATTAACCCAAAACATAACAAGAAGAACAAAAAAGAGAGTGTGTATATTATATTTTAATGGTTAAGATACCACCTTAATGCCCCCACAAATGCAACAAAACAATAACATCCTAATATATTAACCCCTACATTAATACATTAATCCCCAACCCTAATTAATATAACTTTATCCTTAACCTCGTATTGAGATATAACGTGGGAATATGTAGGACATTCTAAGACAAAGTGTTTTTCACCTAATCTTATGCTTAACCTCTTATTGTAAGATTTAATTGTAAGCATCCCACGACGTTACATGTAGATCTTACAAATTCTTAAGATCTTAAAAATGTCAATATTTAACTGTAAGATTTTCATGTTATCTCTTTTTAGCTTCTAAAGTACCAACCCCTTGGTTGAATGAAAAGAAACCCAAAGATGTCAAAGGAAAGGAAGTTAAGAAATCAACCAAGTAGACTAACAATGATTCAACAAAGGAAAATTTAGAAACTATTTTTATTGATTCAGAAGAGGTCAACTTCTCAAAATTGATTCGAAGTCCTCTGATTTGAATTAGTTCACCGCTTAGGGTTTTTTTTTCGAGCTATGAAAAGTCAAGACCAATGCTAATCTCTACTATGTGTTATAATCCTAGGATCAAAAGTGCCATGCTACATGACTACAAATATGAACAACATTATATTGTTTGCTTCACAATTACAAGGGAAAAACATGTTGTCTTGTTTCTTCAACAATCCCAATGCAAGAACACCATTCAAAATATCGATGACGAGCAACAACTATTGAGTATTTTTTTACACACTATTTGGACAAGATTCCTTCAAGGAAAAAAACACTATAAAGGCTATAGGCTCGAATGTCCAACCAAAACACTTCCAATGTTCCCCAAATTGCAACATGATTTATGAAAAAATTGTTTGAGACAAGAGAAGTTAGGACAATCTTGCACTCTTTCTAAACATATCATATGGTGCATTCATACACTCAAGCACATCATTCTGAAACTTCATATTGAGTGATAATGTTAATACTTGAGGCATGAGAATGGTGATCATGGGTTGTTTTGGATAATGAATCATGATGCTTTGGAGTTATTATTTTTTCCTTGTTTCACCTTGGTGGTCATTATCATTTTCTAGTCAAGTGTTGTCACGCTTGGGAAAAGTTGTACTATTGGGGAACCTTAATGGGGGTAACATGTCCATATCCCTTACCATAATAACACATTCCATCTGCCACCTATGTGTTGTCCTTTCTTTTGCGATGGGAATTACATGTACCTCAAAAAGGTCTGTGCCTCATAATCCCATGAGAAGAAGGGACTAGAAAGATTGAGGTTGATGCAACTTTATAAAAAATAAATAGAAGAGCAAAATCCCCAATTCAAAATGTGGGGAAAAGAAACAATTAAGAAAAACATAGTACTAAAAACCAAGAAAAAAGAATAAGCATGAGATCTACCCCCTCGCTAAGAGGTCATCACTCCAAGTCCTATACAATGAGTACATATCTTATAAAAGGACTTAGGAAATGAAATTTCAAAATCCAAAAGAGGTCAAAGATATAAAGAAAAAGGAAAATTGGTGTTTGGAAATACACAATGTCGAGGAAAGGGTATCTCATTGCCTAAGTGCTCCCTCTACAAAGGCACTTATGAGGATGGATATTATACATGGCCTTGCATGTCAATGACATCTACCCCATGAAGTAAACCCCAATCCATACCATTATCATTGCACATATCCCTTGATGGGTTTCCCTAGGACATACTTCTTGGTCTGGGTACTGACACACCTAATAGGGGGTAATAATGACCCTCCAATACCTAGACTTGGAAAATTGCATAATTTTGTAAGCTAGTGTGAAGTTTGAAGAGGATATTCTATGAGATCTATCTAATGTATTTGTATTAACATGACTCACTTTATATGTTGTGTTTGGATTGTGTACTTTACCTTTGATCTTCATGATGCCTCTTGGACCACATGAGCCCCCTCCTTAGATGATGATTGCACATGATTCATGACACTTGGATCCTTTGGAGGATGATTGAGGGAATATTACCCCAATTGTGTGGAGGCCATCCCCATCATTTGAGGCAAGAAGTTTGGCACCCCTAGGATAAAGTTGGAGGTTTTGATCACATGGTTTTGGTCATGGGACCCCCCTAGTATGCATGTCCATGACTTTGAGGTAATTGATGGTGGGACGTTCCATGTAGAGGATGATTGATTGATGAGATGTTTCACCTTTTGAGGAGGATGTTGGGTCTTTTTTTGAGGACGTTGCACTTGGAGAGATGATGTGGCACATTTCCATGCATGATGGCACCCTTTGATGATGGGACACTACCCTCTGATGAAGATACATTGCACTTGGATGATGGATGTTGCACCTTCATGATGATTAGACATCCTGATGAGACGTTGGGGTCCCTTGAGAATGACATGACACCTTTAGATGTTATCATACCCATTGGAGGCTTTGAGGCACCCTTGGAGATGAAATGTCGCACCCTTTCATAGAAAAATTTCACCTTTTGGAGCATTTCTTCCACTTTTGAGTGAGTTTTCCTCTCATCGAGGCTACATGTGTGAGACTTGAAGCACTTTTGAGAGGGGTGATTTAGTTGTTGAGATATTTTACTCCATATTAGAGGCATTGTTGGGTGTCTTAGAGACCTATCCACTCTTGTATCATGGATTATTTATGTATTTTTGACTTATCTTTAGGGTTTATGAGAGAAAAAGGAATTATTTTATGTTTTTAAGGCTTGTATTATGTGATAAGGGTGCTAGATCTCTCATATAAATAACATAAGCACTTCTCACTTTCAAATCGTTGCTACTTATGGAGATATATCACTCTTGTCTACTTCTCTTTGTTCTCTTTCACGAAGAATGCTATGGATGATTAACTAGGGTGATTTCTTAGGGATCTATGCTTGTGGATCTCTTACTACTTAGAGGACATGAAATTAGGGTTTTGATGGATGAAAGATGTGTTGAGCAAGTGTTCTCTTTTCATCCTGTAGTTTTGTTTAATTATGCATTTTTGGATTGATGTTGTTCTCAAGTGGTTATTCTTCATCCTCTTAGATCATTTTTGAACAAAGCCTTCTTTTCAAAATCCTTGGAAGGTTTACTAGTGGAGGAACCTTCCCTTGTATCATCCCCCAACATTTTAGGAGGATTACCTAGGGTTAGTAGTGGAAAACCCGGAAAACCTCTAAGCCTCACCCTAAAATTATCCACTTAATTCTCTCAAATGAAGGACCTTTTTTGGACCCCATATGCCTAAAGTAGTAGGCACTAGTCTTATTTTTCTCCATAATAGTAAATCATTATTGTTGAAATTTACTACTTAGGGGTAGGGTTTATTTGTTGCAAATATTCATTTTCAGCCATAGAAACCAAGACATCTAGGGTGTTTAGGCACATTATTGACCTAAAGTCATTGCTGAAACCCTAAATTAATTCTCCAAAGTGTTACTATATAAATCTAAGGCAAAACATCTAGGGTTTTAAGGTTGATTTTTCACTTCTATTTTTTCTGATTTTATTGGTAAATTAAAACCTAATTTAACCTAGTATTTAGCCCTATAATTTACTGGATCATTTTATGATCAAAGGGATATCTTTTACTACTAAAAATTGACTATTTTTACTACTGTCATAAATTTATTGCTGCCGAAAATTGACTATTATATTGTTGTTATACATTTAATACTACTGAAAATTACTTGTTTTACTAGTGAAAACAATCTCTATACTAGAGATCATTTATTTTATTGCTGTAATATTTTTCTTACTACTGATATCTCATATATTTCTTGCAAGTTTTACCTCATCCTTAGACCTTTTCTAGTGTGCTCATCTGGTGACTCCACAACAAGAGAACCCAGGGGTTGGAAGTACCAATCAAAGAACTTTTCAGAGGTACAATAATCCTCCTAAAGTTTATAAGAGAATAAGAGTTCCCTCAAATTCTCGTATTATGAGAAATCTCTTTCCCAATCCTCCTATAGTAACTACAATGGATTTGCAACCATGGCTTACCAATGCCTACAATGCATTAGACATGTCCAAAATTTTAGGTTTCCCTCTTAACATGCCTGACAAATTTGATAAATGGTTACCCAAGTTTTCTAGGAACAATGTCATTACTGTTGGACAACACATATCCTCTTTCTATGGTGTTTTTTAACACCATCTTGTCCCTAATGAAGCTGAATATGTAGTTATGAAGATTTTCTCTATATCCTTGGAAGGAGAGGCAAGATTGTGGTATAACAATATATTTGAGAAGAATATTAACTCTTGGCAAGCCTTCCATGAATATTTTATGAAGAGATGGGCCATAATAAAGGATGGTAGGTTTTTGTTAAACCAATTCAATGAGATCAATAAGAAAGATAATGGATCCATGAGAGGTTTTGACCAAGGGTTTGATGATCTTGTAAAAAAAATCCCTAGTGACCTTAAACCAAGGGATGGTGCCATTGTTTTACGATACATTAATGCATTTGATGGGAAATTTGGCTTTATTCTCATAGAAAAATTCCCTGAGAACCTTGAAAAGGAAAAAGAACGGGCCTCCAAGATTGAGGAGATCATGCTAGCATCCAAAGTAGAACCTTTTCACGTGCCAAGGGAAAAGGCTGAAGTCAAACCAAGAATGAACAATTCTAACCCTATTCCTGATCCAGTAATGTCCCTTGTGCAAAAGTTTGATCAAATGAATACTGAAATTTGGAATTCCTAAGCTAATATCATGGATAGGTTAACCATCTTGGAAAAAGAAAGGACTAAAAATCAGAACCCTCCTCCCAAATCTCAATTCAACAACAATCGACAACCTAGGAAAAACCAAGGATGAAAGAGAAATAGACCTCATTCTAAGCCAAGAGTACCTAATACTCTGGCACCTTTTGATATGGTCAATTAATAAGAAATACCTTGGTGCTAGCCTTGCAATGAGTGTCATAGAAAATGGGAGTGCCCTAGAAATCAAGTCCATGAAGAAAGTGAAGGTCCTAATAATTGTGAACGTGTGATCCTTGTTGAAGATATGGATCCGCTCTATGCTTTCCTTTGAAAAACCTACACTGTTACAAGTGAGAAATTAGATAAAATCAAGAAAAAGAATAGGGATGTTGCTAGGATAGAAATCTTAGAGATATTTAATTCCATGGATGAAGAGTCCAAAGAGAAGCTTAGGAAAGAGAAATACATACAATATTTTAGAATAAATAGAGAACTTGTAGCTCCTCAAACTAATGATTGTCAACCTACTCCTAAGTTGACTAATGATCCTTTACCTTTGAATACCAACCCTACTCCTTCATCAACATCTCACAAGAATGATGATATCCAATTAAATTTTGTCGTGACAATTGTATTATCCAAAATCAATGTCCTTGTACCCCTCAATGAGTTGATCAAGATCCCTATACAAGTGGATAAAATGAGAAAATCTCTTATTCTAGAACCCAAAGACCCTCCTATTGTTTTAAAGACAATTGAATATCATAGAGATAATGGGGGGCATCCACCTTTCTTCATCACCTTGGTAGTGAATAACCACCTCCTCCATAATTGTATGTTATATTCTAGGGCTTCCACCAATGTGATGGCGTTAAAGGTCATGAATTAATTAGGGTTAGAAATCACAAAGCCATACAAGAATGTATGTGAGATGGATTCAAAAGCAATCAAAGTATCCTGATATTTCCATCATAATGGATGTTGTAGTCATTGATGTACCTAATCCTTTGGGAATGCTATTGTCTAAGAAGTGGGTTGCAACTTTGGGTGGTAGTCTCCAACTGGATTTATACTATGAAACCATCCCAACTGGAGATGGTAATTATTTCACTCTGTATAGGCATTCTGTGGTTAGAAACCAAGTAGAATATCTTGATGTACCTTTCAATGAAGATGTTATTTTTTTTAGAAAATTTTGTTTAAATCGTGTATTTATTGTTGTATAATATATTGTAAATATTGGCATGTATGTTAGGGAGGTATCTCTACAACATTATGAGGATATGGATGAGGCTGACGAGGCACCTCAGGTGCAAAGACCCAACGTGCCATGTGTTGACACCCAAAAATTGCAACATGAAATCCCCGCATGCAAATGGGTTGCAATGCCTTATTACTTATATATATTTAATAATATACTAAATAGGTGGGACCCCATTATGTGAATAATGATGAAATATGCTTTTATTTGATTGCACTCATGACTAGCTTGTAAAGATGATTCTATAGTTTGAAATTCGAAACCGCTTTGTGTTGAACGATGGGTGTGTTGGAAATTTAATTTAAAAAGGAAAGGGGAAAAATGTTGTTTTAATGAGCATCTTCGTTTATTCTTGCTACACATATATTTTGACTTGTTGATTCAAACTCCAAGCATGGGCCACATATAGTTATGGCATATTTCACTTATGGTATTCTTGTTATTATCATGGACAATTGTTAAGTTTTATAAGGTGGCAATCCTTCCCTAGCGAAGAATGTGGGATATGGTATGTTTTGGTTCTAAGTGTCGAGTATACATATAAAACTTACGAGCTTAATGAAAGGAGGAAAATTCAATTTTTGGATTGAAATGTTATGTGGCAAACATAGTGGACTATGCGCTGGATGTATTGGGTGTGCTCGTACTTGGCTCTAGTTGATGGAAATTAATGTGAGAAATGACGTGAAATTACTGCATGTCACTCTAACCCTACCTCGAGGTCTCCACCCTCACTTGGTTCACATTTGTGTTGGTTTCTTTGGCTGGTGCTGCCTCCATTTTGTTCGGCCTTGGAAAGAATAATGGTGCTTGTTGGGTTTCTGGCATTATCCATATGGGTAGGATCTTACTTCTCCATTCACGAAATGTATCTCTTCTTTGAATAAAATCATGATGCTGGCTCTTAGATTTGCTTACACACTGTGTTTTCTTTCCAAAGTTTATAATGGATGTATGTGGTTATCACGACTGTGCAAATTGCGTTTATATGGAGTTTCCTCTTTGTTGGCATTTAAAATTTTCAAGCTGAGAATAATGTTCAAAATTCCTTTATGTTTGGATTATGTGATTGCGTTACACCTAGAATAAGTGCTACTTCTATTGCTATGAACGTTGGAAAATAATTATGACAAATATTTTCTTGGTTTCACTCATCTCTGGTCATTAAAATTCAAGGGTTTGTTTTCTAAGAAATAAAAAAAAACATTTTTTTAATTTCTTTATGTAATTCCATACCCTTTACTCAGTCTTTGGAAGACTTGCAGCTCCTTCAAAGTATCTTTCAATTTTTATGAACATATAGGTGTATTTGACTTGCAACCACCATATGAGGTTTGTGGAAAATCTGTTGTGGAAATCAATGGTTAAATGGTTTTTTTTAATATGAATGTTTCACCTTTTCGTGCCCATACCTTGGTTGTTTTATCCGGTGTATGGAAATTAGTAAGATTCAAACTCTATTCTTGATATGGGTTATAGTGATTAACCCGAATCTGAGGAAGACATGTTATATTCATGAATTCTTGGCTTGTTTGTTGATTATCCATGGGGGTTTGGTCAATTTTGAAGATTATATGATGTTAAAATAAACGATGAGCACCATTTCACATGAGGTTTCGAACCCAATATGTTTACGTAGAAAGCATTGAAGGTTGTGATACAAGCGTTGTATAGTGAAAGGTCGATGACTTTATTTTTTGTTCTCAGCCTCCCATGCGTGCTAGGTGTAGTATATTTTTAATTGTTTTGGGACCCTGTTAACAATCTCATATAAAAGCTATGCTAATAAAAGAAAAGGAAGGGGAAATTGAAGTTGTAAATTTTGATAGTCCTGAATGTTTCCTAGGGTTTTATATTAGGTACTTTAAGAACTGTTGTGTCATGGGTTGGAATTATTAACAGAGAAAATTTTGGAAATTGATGGTGATGACGATTTTCAATAGATACTATTGCATATAATAGAAAAATAATCATTTTTTTTCCCTTTCATTATCCCACTTTTCGCTCATTATATGCCCCTCGCCTTCCCAAATACATTTTAAACATTCCCTGTTCTATTATTATGAATTTGATTTTTTTTTAAAAGAGAAAGGATTACTAACAAAAGAAAAGACTAGTTGATGATAGGTGTTGGAAGTTTGGATATGGATACATTTTCTGTTTCTTCTGCATTTGCTTGCAAAATATTCGTTGGTTTCTTCCCCATCCATGCTATCACTTTTCTCTCATTATAACCCCCTCATCTTCCCAATAGCCCTACCACTCCTTGTTCAAATAGAAAATTGATTGTTGAGTTTTAAGGTATTGATGGATGTATTGCATGTGCTTCTGTGGTGAATGATAGAGCCAACCTTTTGATTTTATTTAGGTAGATTATTGATGCATGGATTGTTAAGATTTTTTCATGACATGTTTGAAATATTTATTCAGGATGAGTTTCTTTATCAGGGGTAGCAATGGGAGAGGTGTTAATAGAGGTGCTAATATAGGCAGAGGAAATTGGCAAAGAGGCCATAGAAGGTCACTATTTTTGATACATTTTAATCTTTATCCACATGAACTAAATCATCTCTTTCAAGATGGGTTCTTCATTCTAGTTGGCCATGGGATTCTTCAGCCCTGACCTAAGTGGCCTTCCTTCCATCCACATCAAAAATTTTCTGGTATTCGTGTTCCTCCTCACATTTCTATGCAACCAGAACTACCTGCCAATGATGGTTGGCAAGAGATTGCCCATCAACCTACTATGTCTTTGACATTACTGTTGGACACACCGACTACACTGAGAGGGGGGGGTGAACAGTGTAGGGATCTTTTTCCCAAAAATCCTTAGTTAACAATCACCATTAACTCATTACTCATTGCTGTCATTTATAACCAGTTAAATGTCAACACATATCAATAATATATCAACAACAATTCATCACCACAAGGAACACAAATAACACACGATGTATGTACAATTTTCTTTTTATTATGGACTACAATCCATGGGGTTTTTCAACAACAACTGAATAGAGTACAACTCTACAAGAGAACCAGCTCTATAATGAAATACTCAACTTACACCCTCAGCACCAACTAAGATGAGGCAACAATCCTCAACATATATCAATCTGTACCATAAACAAGTGCATCAACCATGCACCAACCTGTGCCAAACAACCTGTAATCAACCTGTACCATAAACAAGTGCATCCAAACATGTACCAAGTATATACCAATCATGTGTCAAATAATCATCAACAATGACTCATCAATATGTACCAATATCATCAACTATACACCTCATGTATGTGCCAACTCGTCAATTGCTTGTCTCAACCATGACTAGTTTTGGATTAGTCAACAACCCTAACTTGAAATAATCATAACTTTGTACCTGTAATGAATAAACATATGAAACTGATATACAATGTTCTTCAGTGCATTTTATGCAATTCCTCCAAGTGTCACTACTTGTAACCTCCCATAAAAGGAGCTATAGCAAAAATGGCATACCTTGCTGAATTCTGGTTTATTCTAGAGAGCGACATTGTAGAGCATGCCCCACATAGAATATTTGTTGAATCGATATGAAAATATTATAAAACATACTAAAGACTATAATATAACTAACACAATTGGTCTCACTGAATTTGGATCTGTTATGAAGAAGTTATGATGTTTTTACTCGAAACACCTGTTTTAGACTAGTTTAAGGACTAGCCACAAACCCTATTTTCCACGGAGTGTATCTCCAAAAATACAACGACCCACAAGATGAATTTTTTACCATAGATACTTGGATATTTTTCCTCAATGGAATATCAATATCACGGTTTGAATCATTATATAAAAAATTATTACGAAAATGGTGAGATGACCTATAAATAACATACCTTAGAAAGCATCATGAAAATAATTTATCCTCCCTTGAATTCTGGCCCTCTTTTCTTCACTTTCCCTCTGAAATTTCGGCTTAGATATACTTTGGTTACCTCATTCACCTATACATATTCAATATGCTCAAGTGTTCCACACCAAAAATGCTCAAGAAGCTCTCATAAGAAGCTCTCCACCAATACTCCATAAGATATTCTCACAAGAAGCTCTCCATTGATCCACAAAAAGGATGATCTACAAGAGACCATTGATATCTTATTTATACTTTCATCCTCTAGGTCACTTAACCCATTTCTAGGCCACTTAACCTATTTTCCTTATTTTAGGGTTAACCACTTTCCATAAATAGAAAGTTCTCCAATACTTTATCATTTAAATATTCCTTCTCGATTTTGTCACCTTACTTTATCATTTCTTGATTTTGTCACTTCTCTTTATTATTTAAATAATTCACCTTGACTTTGTCACTTGACTTTATCATTTAAATAATATTAACCCATTTCTAGGTCACTTAACCTATTTTTCTTAATTTAGGGTTAACCACTTTCCATAAATAGAAAGTTCTCCAATACTTTATCATTTAAATATTCCTTCTTGATTTTATCACCTTACTTTATCATTTCTTGATTTTGTCACTT